>RJWM01011209.1:0-60576 GCA_004363535.1 Dasyprocta punctata | reverse complement strand
GTGAGGACATGTGGACAAAAGCCTTGACTCTAGGCCTCCCCCAGAATTTATTAACTAGTGAAACAAGGGGGTGGCTTGAAGATGAGTGGCAGTGAGGATGGCGAGAACTACATGAGTAACTTGAGCTGGCTGGCCAGGTAGTGAGAAAGGTATCTCTACAAAATGCAGAGATAAAAATATGCAAAGGGATCAATTTGCACAACCCAATCAAGATAGCAACTGAATTGTTTTAGGAGGCTGCTGCTTCAGTTTCTGATATGTAAACTTCATGCCCTGGGGATTCATAGCCTCTTTCTCGAGGCTCATACCCAGTGGACATTCCTGGAGCTCATTGGCTCTGCCACCCCACTGTACCTATATATTTTACAGAGATGACTATGGGAAGAAACAGGACCCTGTTAGATGGCTTTAGAGATTACATATCAATACCTCGGGTAGCCTTATTTGCAATGCTTAGAGCCAATTAAAGAGAGAAGGAAATACCATAGTCAGCTCTGTATATATCAATATAAGGAAATTAGTCTCAGTGTAATTAAAGTTGCAACAATTGTTTTGCATTCAAGGGGATCCACTCAAGTTGTCTCCCACACTATAAGGTCTAGATCTTCATCATAGAAGTCTTGCCTGCCATCCAAATGGGCTTTTCCACCTTTGACCACCCATTGTGACAGGTGTAGTGATGATGCTATTTTTTTTTGTGTGTGTGGCACCGGGGATTGAAATCACAGCCTCGCACCTGCCAGACAGGCGCTTAAGCTGCTGAACCAAACTCCCAGCCCTAGTTTTATGAGGCAGGGTCGCACTATGTAACTCAGGCCAGCCTTGTGCTCACGTTGTAGCCCAAGCCAGCCTCGAGTTCACAACGCTCCGCCTACCTCAGCCTCCAGAGTGCTGGGATTAAAGGCGTGCACCGCCACGCCCGGCTTGATGACGCTATTTAAGCAACTGTGTATTTACATGACTTCCATTTTTGTCAGATTTTCTCCAAACATGGTCTAAAAAAACTTGCTTCAGAAATACCGACCTATGAAAAAATGCAGATGCTTTTCCCCGATTTTCAACATGCATCCCTGGAGCCTCCTTGGATCACTGAGGGAGAACCATTTCTCTTGACTTTCGACTTCTCAAGGGCAGAAACCATCTATTAGTCTCTCTTGTATTACTTCTATCTGGCCCAGGGAGATAATGAATGAATAAAAAACAGTTTACTGCTTTCAAACACATGTTGTTGCGACTTTTATGGATTCAGGAAGCTAGGATCTGTGTAAATTCTGTGCATATAGGAGCTTGGCATCCAGTCTTGTTCATCATCATATTTCTCTGAGATCTTATCCTTTGGGCTCTGGTGCATGACAAGTACTAAATAAACACTCCTTCCCTCACTGAAAGAAACAGAAGCCACGAGTGCTGTGCAGAAGGATGGAAATGCAGCCAACAAGATTAGCGCAAGGCCTGTCCAGTCACTCAGGAGGAAGCGTTAAGTAAGAGCGAGAGCTGGCACTGCCCTGCTGCTGTTCCTTTGTAGAAATCCTTGATGTGGGCTGTGAAATGTCAAATCCAGATTCGATTAAGCCCAACTCCAAATCCCCAAGGCAAGTGTCTATCCACGGTCTTAATGTAATTATTGGAGCCACCTCTGTCTGTTATTTCCAAAAGGGCTGAGCTAGCACCCCATCCTCGATATCAACTCCTACAAAATGAAGCCTGCAATTAATTCATCATGTCCCAGGCAGATAATGTCTAAAAACCTTGGTCTGGCGCCTCCTTAGAAACTGAAGTATTAAATTAAAGCCAAAAAAAAAAAAAAATTCCTCTAATCCACTGAAAAGTCAGGAGAAAGAGTGGGCCCTAAAGGCTACAGTAGAAATCAAAATTCTGTTTCTTTTGTTCGGGGTTCAACTGCTGTCTGTTTTGGAAGTTTCCACTTCCTTCTTGAAATGATAACTTATCAGTTTTCGGTTAGCCCATACTTTAAAGACAGAAGCCAGTAAACAGTATGAGCTATTGCAAGAGTGATGAACTTCTGGTTGAATGATTCAGTATACACAAATGGAAACTTGGCTCACTGTGCTTCTACACACTTGAAAGATGGCAAATGAGTCAGGCCAAAAGCCTTATCCCAAACTGAAGTAGGCACATCGGGATCTATTAAATGAAACCCAAATGCCACAGCTTCACTAAAGCAGACCAGATTTTGCCACTGCATTCTCAGAGGGAAGGGGGTGTGGGGCATCTACTCCCAAGTTTAACCACAAACCAGAGTTCCACTTTGTGCTGTGAAATTCAAAACACATTCATTCTCTTTCTCTCTCTCTCTCTTGTTTTTTTCTCTTTAAAATTTACTCCTGCCCTTTTTTAGGGTCTGACTGGAACCAAAATCCTGACAGCTGAAGACACCAGGAGAAAGGCAGCTTTATTGTGAAATCCAATCTGGGTGAAAGCAAGACAGATCAGCAATCTTTTGACCTTCCCCAGGACTGAAGTCTAAAACTGATCCACGTGGGTTAGACAGAGAACTTGGAAAAGGTCGGAGGAGCTGTCAAAACACTGAAAATTTACAATTTTGCTTGTCACCCTATATAGAAATGATTCAAATAAGTTTCAAATGTGAGTAGTTTTCTAAAGCAGAACCGACAAATTTGAGGAAACACAAGTTTCTGGGTGACCCTAGAACCAAGGTCCTCTTTCTGAGACTGTTGAGATCAACCCAGACCAGACATCTGGAGTACTCTGCGTCAGACTCTGCCAGAGCTAGATCTTTTCCAAACCAACATCTAGGTGGAAGAAGCAAATGGTTTTTCACCATTTTGGATTCCTACTTAAAGTAGGTTTTAAGAACTTAATCCTGGACATGGTAGTGACATTAAGACCCAAGCCCTGGCCTCAGCTGTCACTACGATAATTGGCTTAAATATCATAGCAGTCTTTTATACACACTCATTTTAGATAGAATTTCTTCCTTTCAGGGACTTCTGTGCCTATAAAGCATCCATTGTCTCACTCTCTCTTGGCCTATCTGTCAAATCTGACCTCATATGAATCCCTTCCAGCTTGCCTTTACCTCCTTTTCCATCTTCTCACCATGCTTGCCATGTAGTCCACTCACTAGACCAAGGATTAGCATTTTTTTAAGTATAAAAAAATTATAAATATTTTAGCCTTGCTGTCCATGTGGTCTCTTTCATGATTATTGAACTCTACTCTCAAAAAAAAAAAAAAAAAAAAAAACACTGATAGACAATACACAAGTGAATGAGCATGGTAATGTTTCAGTAAAACTTTATTTGCAAAAAAGAATTGGCAGGTTGGGTTTGGCCCTTCAGCTTTATAGTTTGCCAACTGCTGTTTTAAATAGACCAAATTTGTCTAATCATAGGTTTTAGTTTCTTCTGCTTTGTAGCTATTGCCTTTTTATTTCTAAGTTCATGTCAATTAATTAATTAAAGTTAATTATTGACAAAGATTATTATGTTCCTCATACTGTCCTAAGATCTAAAGATGCAATATTGAAAAGCTAGACATTTTCTGCTATTATAGAATGTAAGTTCTAAAGGAGCCAAATAGTAAATAAGTAGCAAGCAAAACTGTGTATTCCAGGTGGAGGGAGTGTGAGGAAAAGAAGGTAGATTAAGGAGGTGTTCTAAACAGAGCAGTCAAGGAGTCCACGCTGCTCATGCCAGGAAGAGAAAGATCAGCACCTCTCTAGAACCCACCATGCTGGGTCAGGGAGGGTCCAGCCAGGAGACAACTAGCCAGCCTTCCTGGTAAGAAGCGCAATGGGTTCTAGAAAGAGAAAAGTCAGAGCCTCCCTCGAGCCTACCAGAGCACAGGCTGAGAATCAAATCCACCCACTCCCACCCCACCCCCACCATAAGCAAGGTGCTGGTTCAGGGAATCAGCTAAGTTGATAGCAACTAAGGTACATAAAGCAACTAAATAGTTGTATTGTTTGGTTGATTTTGCAGGCCTGGGGCCAGCAGTCTGAGTATCTCTTGGGAGGATGGCAATATGCAATGTAGCAAATATGGGGGATTTCCTTCTATCTTATCTTTGAGGTCCAATATTTTTCTCACTGTTTTGCTTTATTCAATATTCTGTTTTGATTGGTTTTATTCTGTTTTGTTTTTGGTTTGATTTTGCTATACCTTATGGAATGGGCAACTATTGTGAAGATAACAAGTTATACTATAGTAGCTATTGTTTTCCTAGTATCCTATTCTGAAGTTCTGTACCAATTCTACTGCTTTGTTTTGTTTGGCTTTGTTCTGTTGGATTTTCCTATCTTTAAAATAAAATTTTAAAAATAAATAAATAAGTGAAAAATCTTAACAGGTAATAAATAAAGCAGTCAAGAAAGACAACTTTGATAAGATGATAAGGAAGCAGAGATGAAAGCAGTGAGGAGTTCAGGCTGTGTGGATATTGAAAATGAGGAAAGCATTCCAGCCAGAGAAACACCCAGGGAAAAGCATCCCACGCAGAACATCGTTACTATATTGGAGGAAGTGAAGAGGCCACTATGGTTGGAGTGTAGTAAAGGAATGGGAGATGAAACCAAGATGATAACCATGGGCATGATTTCTTAGGACTTTGTAGGTTGTGGAAGGGATTGTGATATTTTCTTTAAATGAGATTGGAAACCATTGAAAGATAGAGAGCAAGAGAGATATGTTCTGCCTTGTATGTTCATGGACTCACTCTAGTAGTCATATATAGTACAGAGATAGGAAGGCAAGAGTAAAAGCAGAGAGACCCAATAAGAGTCTATCACAGTCATCCAGGTGACAAATGGTACAGAGTAGAAAGGTTAAGAGTTGTTAGATATTGAATGTACTTTAAAGACTCAGCTGAAAAGTAGGGTGTAAAAGAAATACACAATCAAGGATAATGACAAGTTAAGAAGAAGTTTCCACTGACTAAGACAATGACTAGGAGGAGCAGATTGAGTAGAAATTACCAGGATTTGTTTTTTATATCATGCTACGTTTGAAATGCCCATTGGCCCTCTCCCAGTGGAAATGTTAGATAGGTGATTAGATAAATGCTTTGAAATTCAGTGTCAATGTCATAGAGGTAGGTATTTGGGAACTGTCTACAATTGATGATTTCTAAAGGCGTGAGATGAGGTAGAATCACTTATGAAGAAGTAAAAAGAGGACAGATCAGAGACTGAGCTGATATTTTGAGGTCGAGTAGGTAAAGGAAAATCAACCAAGAAAACTTTAAAAAAATGACCAGTGAGATAGAAAGTGAAGTAAGGAAGACACCCCTGGGAGCTAAGTGAAGACAATCTCTCTGGAAGGAAGAAAAGAACAACCGTGTGAGATGTTACAACCATACAAAGCAAATAGAGGACTGAGACATGACCCAGATTTGGCAACATGGGAGCCGCTGTGCACTTCTCCAAAAACAATGTGGAGAGTGGGAAAGATGAAAGCCTCTACAGACCGTATGTAACAGAATAAATGGGAAAGACTCAAAAGATACCTCCCTTTTTCTGAGATCCAGAAATACATTATGTGATAGAACACCTTCATCATTATAATACTGGTTTACATTTTCATATCCTCAACTAATGTGTGAGCAATTTGAATGCTGAGCCATGTTCTAAGTTCTACTTGTCCTTTACACAACACAGCACTAGGTACATCGTAAGTGTCATTAAATGCTTGTTAAATGAATATGAGGTCGTAATGGAAGAAAAAATGTTTTTGCAGAAATGAGTATATGTATGGTACCCAGCACACAGGAGACTGAGGCAGGAGGATTGCCATGAGTTTGAGGTCAACCTGGCCTACATAGTGAGTTCAAGGGCAGCCTGAACTACATAGCAAGACTCTGTCTCAAAACAAAACAAAACAAAACAAAACAAAACAAAACAAACAGAAATGAGTATGTGTATTGCAAGGACTAGAAATAATAATGCTAATGAAAATAATTTAAAAAGGAGGAGGGAAGGTATCCTCCCTGTATCTTGGGAGACTACAAATATTTGCGTTTATACCCCAAATACTCCCCTGTCTTTAAATTATACATAAATATTCCTACACTACATACAGTGAAGTCACACAGTAGAGCCAGTCTGGTTTTTCATGGGAGAGTGAGGTTCAGGAACAGTAAGGACATTTTCTCTCAGAGAATCACAGAATGTGTGATTCTATACAAATTGAATCTCTACTTCCTTTTGAAGTCCCAAGGTTATCAACTCATCATCATTATAGGAAAAGTTCCCCAAAATTCCTATTTCCCTACCTTTTTTTAAAGATCAAGTATTTAGAAATGAGATTCATTATAGTGAATTACTTTGGGATCTGAATAATGTTGAAATTGATAAATTCACCCTTTATTAAAATGATTATTTGAACATTCAATCCTTAGAGCTATGAGTATTAAGGCACAGAAGCACAGGTTATTATATGATGACTCAAGTGACTTTTGTTATACTGCTTTTGAAAATTAACATAAAGATCTGAACTACCTTGTCTAAAAGTTAAATGATAATTTTTCAAAGATCCATTAAGAAAAAGTAGCTTCATTTGACAGGATAAAAACTGCCGTCCCCCCATTCTGAGTAATAGTTGGTGAGTGCAGTTAGTTACTGTGAACTGGTATATTTTATTTTACTTATCCATTATGAGGAGAAGTCTGTACAAGTGTTGGGTGAGTCATTTGTTAAGACCAAATCTGGGCAATATTAGAGTACTGCTGTTAATAATAAAATTTCTTACAATGAGGTGGTTTCTTTTGGATATTTGACACACAGGCATGGTCAAACTTTGTCATGGAAAAAAAGAAGTTATGAATTCTAAAGCAATGACTCTTAATGTCTTGACTACATTATGCCATAGACATATCTAGACACATTTGCTATAAAAAACCAAAAATACGCCACAGAGGAAATTACTATTGAGTATTTCCCCTTTTTACATTCCATTTGTCAATGATCCAAAAATCAGAATATCTGTCCTTTTCATATGAGGAATATTTTTTTTTCTATTTTGCGAAGAAATAACCTTACAGAGAACTACTCCTGAAAATCACTTCTTTGTGCCTATTGAGCTTCCTGTTTTGTGGGTCATAGGTTTAATAGGCTGTAATGCTACTTAAACACGGTAGATATTTAATACACCATGAAAAGCCCTTAAGCTATGGGAAATTACAAAAATATCTCAATCCCGTGGTCACAAAAGTGAACAGACTTCTTAACACAGACTTCAAAGGTAAGAGAAATTACATTTCCCATAGATACCTGAGGGTTCATTGACCAGAGGCCATGGTCACCTACAATTTCCCCCACACTTCTCTTAGAAATTAAGTTCAAGTCAGTCAGTCAATTCTCAGCTATAGTGGCTGCAGAAATTCAACTCTTTCAACATTAGGAGCTTTATCAATGATAAAGCCAAGAAGTTCCTAATAAATTGTCCTTAGGGCACATAAATAATCACCTCCCAGTCAGAGAACAGTTTCCTCCTAGTGTCCTTTATAATAATAGACTGTTTAATTAACACTCTTAGGCCTAGAGTGTCTGTCAACAAAGCAATCAAACAGAAAAATGCGTATTATTACTATTGATTTTGATCGACTAATAAAATCAGTGAAGATTTTAAAGCAAATTACTAATAACAGTTGTATCGATATTCACTTGAAAATTTGAAAAATGCACCAAAATACATGGAGGGAAATAAAATACCATGATCTTAGTGCCCAGAAGGAGAGTGTGAAAATATAAATGAAATAAGCTCTGAAATGTCTTTGCATTACTTTTCATTTTTATACTTGCTAAAGGGACAAGAGATAGTTTGTTAGAAGACTTAAAGTGGCTTCTGTACTAAATGAGAGAAGTCATTATCTTCTTCAAAGCAGCAGTGACCACCATTGGATAAAGGGGATCGGATGCCTGCTCCAGGACTTTCTGGTCATTAGTGATAGGCACCATTTATATCAAGTTCATAGTTTTCAAACATGGCATTGCCTGTGCCCATTCTTGGATACACAGAACAATCAGATAACATGCCTTATATGTTCACGTGACTCTCAGTGACATTAAGTCTTTCTCTGCCCTGCCCTACTTTAGGTTTAAATAATTTTGAGCAGCCACCATCTTTTCTCCTCAAAATTATCCACTTACTATACATGAATAGGACATAGCCTCACTCTTTTCCTCCCCTTCTTTCTTTTTTTCATATTTCTTCATTTTCTTTCTTCAACAATTTAAAAACCAATAGTGCACTTTTTAAAAGCAATTTAGTATAGTGGTTAAAATAGAGACTTCAAGCTGAGGAGACCCGAGTTTCGATCTTAGCTCTGACACTAACTGTGCCTCCTTGGGAAGGTATAATACTTAACTCCAAACCTCAAATTTTTCTTCTGGAAAATGGAGATATCAATAATTACTTCTCAAGTTACTGCGGAGACTAATTGGGATAGCATAATTAGACTACTGAACAGAGTACAGCATGAGTCATAGCTACCATTATTAGAAAAAAATGACTATTAAAAAAACACAGGAAACATTAAAATTCTTTCATAGCAGTAATATTTATGAGGACCTAATGGACCCACTAACACACAGCAAAATTAGCTCAAGATGACATTAATAGGAATGAAATACAGACCTTTTGTCACCCAACACTAGGCAAACTTCAGTTTGTACAGACACACAAAAAAGAGTGAGATAGAAAAAACACAGACAGTTGCTAATCTAACATTTAAGTGCTATATATTTCTGCTTTTCATTTGGTCCGAGAGAGCACATCAGAGTATAGCCAGCTTAACAAGCTGTGAATGTGTGGTGTGGGTAGATTAAGGTCCTAAAATGACAGAGAATAGGCCCTCATCCGAATTTGGTTTTTCATGATAGATGGAAAAGCAAAGAGAGATTTAATCAGTTTATGTGGGCCTGGTTTCTCTTCTTTATCCTGCAAAGAAGAGATCTTGCTTTATTCTAGCTTTTTCCTAAGAAGAACCCTTCTCCCTCCCTCCAGAATTCAGGTGAATTACAAATGGTAAGGTCCGTTCCAGCTTGCATAAAATAATCAAAAGGAAAGGGGTAGTGAATGGTGTGAATTTCAGGAAAAAAATAAAAAAGGAGCTTAAGAAAGAAGTATGTTCTCAGAGAGGGGAAAATTAGAGAATTAGGTCACTGAGTTGGAGCCAGGAAAAATCCACATGAGTGGAAATTGGAGCCATCAAAGTATTTTATATTAACGCATCCAAAGTCTGAATGTGCCGGGTTCAGCGGATGTTCTTGCGCTCCCGGAAAGTGGAGGGGCTGAAAGACCTCTAGGCTTTTCTGTGTCATAGTCATTCACTAATCAACGCTATTCAGCCAGGCACACACGTGGTCATGTATGAGATGCCCTGGAAAACACGAGGGCCGCATAGCAACAATTATAATCAAAACCACTAGAGACTCTTACTTTGGCTTCTGAAATACAAAGCTTCAAAGGCAGACATACATCCAATGAAAATCAGTTCTCCCTTCCTCTCTCTTTCTTTTTTTCTTTCTTCGAAGCTTAGATTCAAGGACTTGACAATTATATATCAATAGAGACAGAATAAATTTTGCCTGAAGCAAAGATATAAATGGCTTAAAAGGCAGGCAAAGCGCCATGTGTCAGTAGACATTAGTTGAGGTTAAACCCTGCTGATGTGACTAGAATGTTGACATCTCTGTTACAGCCAATATCTTGAAATTGGTGGTGTGGCTTGGCATACATACTCCCTTAATGACTTCCCAGTGTAATACAAAACTACCAAACAGTGAGACTCTTTAACTCCCTTCCCCAAGGCTCTCACCAAGAACCATCAACTCTTCTTGTTATCTAAATTTTGGTTGAGAAAGGACGGAGTACAAAAAACAACTCTGAAAA
The DNA here is from genome assembly GCA_004363535.1 of Dasyprocta punctata. NCBI lineage: Eukaryota > Metazoa > Chordata > Mammalia > Rodentia > Dasyproctidae > Dasyprocta > Dasyprocta punctata. The sequence continues at coordinate 50,704 of RJWM01011209.1, read as the reverse complement.
CGTTGGAAAAAAAACAAAACCAAAGCACACACACACGGTATATTCTTTGATTGCAAGGCTAATTATATTGTGACTGAGCAAATAGAGGGCCGTAATTTAGGAGTTCAATCTTAATACAATAATCTTCATGCTCAGAAACAAAGGGCTGTTTTTTCTTTTGTTGTTTTACTTATTGACCTCTTATCTCGGTGTGCTTTTCATACACCTTTCTGTAGCTGGTTTTTCATGTAGCATATTGTAGATGAATGTTAAAGTGGAATTTCTGGTTTGTTTTTTTTTTTTTTTTTTTTTTTTTTTTTTTTTTTTTTTTTTTTTTTTTTTTTTTTTTTTTTTTTTTTTTTTTTTTTTTTTTTTTTTTTTTTTTTTTTTTTTTTTTTTTTTTTTTTTTTTTTTTTTTTTTTTTTTTTTTTTTTTTTTTTTTTTTTTTTTTTTTTTTTTTTTTTTTTTTTTTTTTTTTTGGTTTATCTGGTTAATCCCAATTCCTAATAATTTGCTAAAATCTTATCACTCAGTGGCTGCTTGACTTTCTGACTCAGAGAATAGCATTTAGCATTGTGGTTAGATTAGTGGTCTGAACCATAGTTCTATTCAACAATGTAATAACACTTTGAACACATACCAGTCTCTGTCCCCAAACCACCAATTCAATGCTATTATCTGGAATTAGATTCTAGGAGATTATTGGTAACTGTTCATATGGAGATGGCAAAGTCCGTACTATTATAATAAAACTACTATGTTTTATTTGTTGACTATTGCAAACTATCCCACTGCTAAAGGTTTGCTGATTTTCACGATTCTGTAGGTCAGGAACTTGGGTTGAATCCATTGTTTGGCTCTTCAGCTCTACATTTTCAATCTAGTGTCAATCAGTTGCGTTCAGCTGGTGCCTGGACTGGGCCTAAAGGTTCAATAAGGCTTCACTCACATGACAGGAACCTTGGTGATCTCCATGTAATGGTTGATTGGTTGGGTCAATTTGAGAAGTTTAGAAGCTTAACGAAATCAGCTCAGCAATTCTATACCCTAGGGGCGTACAGGACTCAACCTAGGGTAGATTCTTGGTTAAAGGGGAACTGAGGAAGGACAGACTAGCTTTTGTTCTTCAAAGGAGCCCCAGACTTCGCCTTCAGCTTGAATGTCATCTCCTGGCTTCTAGCACAGACTCTTTGGCTTCCCTTCTGGCACAGACACTTCAGTATTCTGTCACAGACCCACTGGCATCCTGATTCGGACTTGAACAGGACACTGCAGTGAACTCCAGACCTGGGACTGAAACCTTCAGTCTCCAGGGTGCAGACACCTTCTGCACAACTCCTCATCCAACTCTGTGGCTGACTATTACAAGCCAATCTTGTAATTTCTTATACATTTTTATGTCTTGTGTTATAGCTGTGTCTCTGGTAAAACACTGACTGATGCACTCCACATTACTCATTTTTGTCTTCACATGCTGAACTTGGTCTTCCTTATATCATGGTGGCCGTAGGTTAGTCAGCAGCTGGCATCGAGAAGATGCCAACTGCTGATGCCTTTTAAGGCATAACTTCAGAAACAACAAATTGCTTCTGTCAATTCCTACTTTTCAGAGCAAGTCATAAGTGCCACCCCAAATCCCAGGAGAAAAGAAATTGACTTTTCCTCTTTTACATGCATAAACAGAGGTCAAGAAATTGTTGATGGTCCTATGTAGGAAAAATAGATCATAAACCATCAGTTCCTAAACAGAAAAAACCGTGGCCCACATTTCTAATTCAACATGGTGGCCTCTTTCACCGGTCCTGGATGTGGTCTTAGAATTCTTCTCGATATTGTGCTACAGAGGTCACTGCCCATAGATAAGCCCACTGATGAACCTGCTGTCTTGAAGTTTAAATCTCTCTCTGTTCTAGGTAATGAAGCCGAGGTTCAATGTGCTCCTGAACATAAGGAAAGTACTTGTATAACTCAGGGTCCTTCTGGAAGAAAACTCAGACTCCTGGTTCCTCACATTAACCCTCTGAGGGCAGAATGGCAGGTTTTGCTATTGTTTCATCATTTATAAATGGAGAAATGGAGATTTACTGAAGCCAAGGAACAATTTTATGTGCTACACAAATCATAAGATTTATATAGAGATGGCCACAGTCTTTGTATCATTTCCTGGAAGAGAAAAGGTGTATGAAGAACTGATTGTAATATTTAATAGAGTGAGTCGAAAGTTATCAGAGAATTATGAACAAACTGGAAGTCAAGGGCAAGAAAGATTAAGTTCAGTGGGTCAATCTGGCCAGAATTCATGGGGAACAACAATGATAAGCAGACAACCTCTTCACTGAAAAATTATTTGAACATCAGAGAACTAATAGAAACTTCAGGAAATTTGAGAAGATTAATAAAGTTTTTGTTAAAAACATTTTTGTTAAGATTATACTATAAGGAAAAAGATGTCATTTCATATTTGCATACACATTCATTGTAAAATTATACAAACTACATAAAACCCAAGTTAATTTGTTTTATGTTGGTTCTAAGAGCATCTGTATAATTATGCATCTATAATATACATTTTAGAAAAGTGTATTTCATAAAATTAATTTCATAATTTTAGTGTGCTTTTTTTTTTTTTGCTCAGTTCTTTTCCTCTACTTACCTTGAAATTTAAGATCATATTTTTGGTCAGTTCACTATAAGTGACATTTCTCTAATATTTTGCAGTAAAATTAGTGCATTAAAATTGGCTATCATAAAGTGCATCTTCAGTAAATGTTAATTCTTTATCATTTGTAGCAGTTTAAAATTTTTAGAACAATTTTAAAATTCAAAAGTTTTAGCAATGTGTAAGCTTTAGGTTTACGGAAAGATTGTGAGGCTATTAGAAGTAACTGTATTTTCCAACCTCAACTTTTCTAATAATAGTACACATTTGTATGGTCCATTGATGATGCATTTGTTGTAATTAATGAAAACAATGTGATACATTATCATAAATTAAGGTCCATACTTCAATTAGCTATTCTTAATTTTTTACTTAATAATCTTTTCTATTCTAGGACTTCATCCCACATGCTACATTATATTTAGTAGTCCTGTTTCCTTAGGCTTCTCTTAGCTGTCACAGTTACTTAGACTTTTCTTTAATTATCCTGACATTGGTAGTTTCAGGAAGTACTGGTTGGTCAGGTATTTTGTAGAATTGTTGTAACCTCTTCCCCTTGCTTATCTGTAACCTCCTAATCTAATAGTGAGAAACCCATCTCAAAACACTTACCATCCATTTACCTGTCTCAGACTCTTGCGCATGAAAAGTAGGATGGAAACTGTTAACCGATACCTGGCTCTATCAGCTAGAGTAAATGCTTAGGTACATTTCTTGTGATTTTAGTCTCGTAGACTCCACTCCTTTCCAATCCTGGGCTGCATCTCCTTCATTGCCATCATTTCATATATTCGCAATACAAGTAGCTAGTTTCTTCCTCTTCTGCATCCCAGCCAATCTTCTATTGTCTTTAAAAATTTGCACGCATTAAGGTTCACTCTATGCCGTAAATTTCTGTGGTTTTGGCAGATGCATTATTTTACATATGTACTGCACCCCCCTCTCTCTCTCTCTCTCTTTTTTTTTTTTTTGTTATTTTTGCTTAATAAAGATTTGCATGGTGCTCACTATATGACAGAACTAACTTATTTAATTCTCTCAATTTTATCATAGCATGATCACACCGTTTCTGCTACAAGTAAGGAAACTAAGGCATAGCTTTAAAATCACAAAGCTAATGGGTAAAACATGAGACATTTGTGCTCTTAATCATAAGCTACCTTGCCTTCCTAGAGTCATGATTATTTTTCTCTTATGTAAGACTTTTTGTATGCTTTCCTTCCCTCTTTAAACAACTTCCTTTTTGCTATACATTGAATTTACCTCCACCTCCTTCACCTCTATACCAATCCTATTACTAATCTAAGAAATTTGAGATGCTATAACAGATAGGATCACCACATTGAAATCATCACTGAAAAGCCGACAATTTCTCTGACTCCACCGACATACCATCCATGGGAATGACCACAATTGACTGACCTTTTCTGCTTTGTAATCAAAGGTGTTTTAGGTTTGAACTTGAAACTTCAAAGGAAAGGGCAGTTTTAAAATTAATACAATCTTCCAATCCCTTGCAAATGTTCTTGCTTGCCTTGTCATTTTTTAAAAAAACACAAAAGCAGTCTCTATGATTTTTTAGAAATTAGAAGAGCTGTTGAAGAACTGCATAGTATTTCAGAAGATTGAACCCTGATCACCTCTATGCCTCTTCTTTGGAGAAAGAGGGCGCGTAAGTTAGACATATTCATAAAAGCTTTCAAGGAGACACAGGATCTAGACAAAAAGCTTTCACTAGTCTCTTCTCAACAGATTTAGAATAAAAATACAAGTAAAAAGAGCAGGCAAATTTATTCAAGCAAGTATCACATGGGTATTATGAAAGAAGGTCATCCAATTAACTAATTACTTCTTACATTTCCTTGGTGTAACAATCAAAATCAGTAGCTGTCAGAAATCTGGGCTCTGAGAGAGCAAAAAATCCAGGTTGGAAATTCACTTGGCTTTTACAAAAAATCTCAACAGGCATCATCTACATGTGGAGGCTATGATATAATTAAATATTGACAAGCTATGTTTCTTGGAATTCCAAGACATTTTGCTTTTCATTGTGTCCCCTATCAACCAGGCCGACATTTGGACCAGTGGCAGCATAAATTATATGGCTATTTTCTGGATGTTTTTCACTAAAGCTCTGAAATGGATAACAATGGGAAGAAAATCAATATCTACTGAGTAACTACTATGTACAGACACTTCTTATATATGTTTCATTTAAACCTCATAGAAAACCCCACATGGATCTTGTAGACCAAGTAAGGAAATTGTTTTTAATGCAAAAAAATACTTAGACTGTGGAGAATAAGCCCTCTCTTTCTACATCAGCATTCAGTGGAGGCAGGTTCCAAACTCAGGTCCTGAGTCTTTAAACGCCATATTTATTAGCTTCACGGTGTCTGTCATTAGCTTCTGAGACCCTGAGCTGGAAGTCAGGCAGGAGAGAGGTGTAAGTAGTGGGAAGAAGGTAGCTACATAAGGAGTGGCTAATAGGGGAGAAAGAAGAGAGAGTACCAGGCAACGCAATCTAAGGAGGTGCCTGGTCGGCCAAGAAAGAACTGAAGAAATGGCTTGCCTTGGCTGGGTCATCTTAAGGTCCTGGATTGGAGGCCAAGTTTCTCTTCCTCCTTTAGAACCGACTCATGGGAAATTTTCATGCACCCTTTAGGAAGTACTTGCCTTCCACAGATGGTAAAATACTAACCAGAAAGTCAAGGTATTTCAGGCTTTCTTCAGCATAGCAGTATTTCCTGTCTTTGGCCTATTTTTGTTGGGCCAAGTTCCTGAGAGGTCTTAGCTCTTCTGCCAAAGGGACCTAGGATCATTCGGCAGTGACTGTCCAATTTACTGCTCCTGTTCTACATTCCTGACTTGTGAGTATTTGCAGACGAAAGGACCAGCTTTCCAAAGCCCAGCATAGCTGCTTTAATTTTGTCATCGTCCTATAATTTCATGGAAATGGCTGCTGTGAAGCCAACAAATGACTAATAAAATCTCTCTGCCTCCTCATTTTTAATGTCATTCTGGAACTCCAGAACAGGGCCCATCTGGTCACAGTGCTTACTTTAATACAAAAGAGTAGTTGAGTTGAAAATCATATTTCTGAGAGAACTCTGGAACAGGTCATCTGTTCGTGAATCCCAAGTATTGAAAAATAAGTCACATATTTCATCCAAGCAGTGATAAAAGACACTGGATGCCACAGGCTCAACTTTGCCCATTCATGCAGGCAGGATAGACAAATAGCAATCAATACTGTGCTCCTAATAACTGTCACATTTATTGAGCACTCTCCATGTGCCAGACAATGTATGAAGCTCTCCAGATTATTTTGTAAGAGGTGAGTACTATTAGTGTATTCATTTTAGAGGAAGAATAGAGACTTAAAGTAGTTAAGTAATTTTGTTCCGAGCATACAGGTAGGCTTAGAACTAACCTAAGTTTCTCTATGTGTACCCTGAACGATGGGTTATTTGAATTATTATCACGGTAAGGACTTTTTGAGGACAAGTTATCCTAAGCAATGGCTCATTTTCCAACTTGGTAAGTTGTAGGATCAGAAGCTTTATGGAAGAATTCTTTTTTTTTGTTGTTATAAATTTTTAATTTTGGAATAATTTTAGATTCAGTAGAAAAACTACAAAATTACCTGTGTTCCTATACCCTTTTCGCTCTGCTAGCTGTAGTGATAACATCTTACATAATCATGCCACATTTGTAAGAAGAAATCTTCACTGGTACAATACAGTAACTTCAACAAAAGACTTTATTCAGATGTGGCATGCTTTTAGTTGCAAACTTTTCTTATGATTTCTATTTTTATCATGTTCATGTAGAATCTTTTTCATGAAATCTGTATTTTTACATGACAGGGAGTTGAGTGTGGTTTTCGGGGGTGTTGTATGCTTAACCAGCTCTTCTTTGATGCTGAGACACAATACCCAACACCCACAATTTGAAACAGGAGAGGTTTATTTGGGATCATGAATTTTCAAGGTCTCAGTCCATAGTTGGCCGGCTTCGAGGCAGAACCAGCACAGCACAAGGGCAAGTGAAGGAAAGCTAATGAGAGCCAGGATGCAGAGAGAGGGGAGAATCCAAGGAGGGAGAGACACCCTTCCAGGTCACCTCTCTGGTGACCACCTCTTCTGACCAGGCCCACCTTCTAATAGCATATTTATTTATTTTGTCTTTTAGAGACAAGATCTAGCTATGCAGATCAGGCTGGCCTTGGACTCACTTTGTAGCCCAGGCTGGTCTTGAACTCACAAAGATCCTTCTGCCTCAGGCTCTTGAGTGCTGGGATATAGATGTGTACCACCACGCCCAGCTGTCTAATAGCATATTTAGCAACAGACTCATCAGTGGATCAATATAGTGCCTCATTAGCCAATCACCTTCTAAACACATGGGCTCTGTGGGGGCACCGCAAACTAAACCATAACGGCCACTCCAAACACCAGGGGTTGGGGCTGAGGGTACAGCCTCACTCCATGATAAGCAGTTAAAACCCTGTCCTCTCCTGGGCTCATCTGCTATACTGCTAACCTAACCTGGCCCTTTAAGTGACTTTCATCCTTGTCACCTGACTTAATCATTCTGCCTCTGCTCTCAGGTGGTCCTTACTAAGAACTGGCAACCTCAGAATTTAGAAGTTCCTACCCTTGATTTCTATGTTCCACATCCGTTTTCCTGCAGGATACATCTTTTGGTGAGAATCCAGTTGACCCTCCAGCTTGACATTGGAGTTCTTGTGTTCTTACAGTACTATACTCTGACTCTACTTACCTGTACACACTCTAGAGATGTGTAGATCAAGTAACTTGTGAGAAATCAAGGGACTTGTCTGACTCAGTATTCAGTTTATCAGGCAGATCCCAAATGCCCAGGTGTGACATTTAGTTTCCCCCACTTTACAGAACAAACAAAAACCAAAAGTGATTGGTTCAGAATCGCATAAGATATGACTGGGAGACTAAAAGTCGCAGGCACAAAGGAACTTCCTCAGTGTCATCCAGTTGTTAGGGCAAGCACAGCTTAAAATAAAAAGTAAACAGAGATCAAACCTCATGAAAGAATATATGTTTTTTTTTAAAAAAAAAAAAAAACTTAAAAGTCATTTCTCTGCCAAATGACAGAAACATTTTAATCCACTTTTGGAAAGGAATGCTGTTATTAGTCACAGTTTTTAAACTTGGGCATTGACCAGGCAAAACACATATTAAAATCAGACCTAGTATGACTGAAAAAAATGTATCATTTTATTTTTCTGGTTTTCCCCTAGGTCAGCTGGTTCCCAGGCACCGAGCTAAGGCACTCAACAGTATCCTCTGGTCTCTCCATGCTCACTGCAACCAACGGTCGCATGCCGCTATTTTATTCCTCTCTACTTCCTTTCCATGTTTATTCTTACTGTCCTCCTCTTTAGGCGTTCCCAAAAGTTACTCAATCTACACATCTCTGGTATATGCACAGGGAAGTTAATTGAAGATGTCTAGCCTCTGTTAGGTCACTAATTTATTCCAAAGCTTTCAGAAATGACATTCCCATACCTACTGGGTTTAGAACAGACTCCTTGCCTAGTATTTGAGGTCTTCTGTACTCCTTCCTGCCCCCTCCCCAGTTAGATCTATGACTTCTTTGCTGGTGCTTACACACTGTGAGTCATCCACGTGAGTCATCCGTGTTAGTCTGTGCTTTTCCATGAACATATGCTGCCTCCAGGCATTTGTACATGCTATTTCTTCTGCTTGAAAGCTTTCTTCTATCCCCACTCCCATTTTCAGTTTGTTGACATATAACATACCAAGGACTAACTTTGGGCCAAATCGAGCTGGCAGCTTGTTTATCATAAATACAGACACTCCTTGTCTAACCACTGAGATCCCCTCCTGAATAAGTCCTTAAATGAATCAGTAGCTAAATTAGAATTGTATATATTCATGTACATTGTAAAATTCAGAACAAAGAAATGGCCAAAGAAACTCCAACCTTGCTTTTATTTGCATAACTCTTTCATGCACTACTCTAGTGCACAGAACATAAAAGTACAATGAGCAAAAATTACAGCAGTGTAGTAAAAAAGAAACCACCATAAGGCCACACCGCAGCTCATGTTCCTGCATCACAAGTCCAAATGTGGGCCTTAAGCCTGAATAGTATGGCTTGGTCACAAGTCTAAGTAGCTGTTAATAGGTGGATCATTAAACAAAGGATACCTGCAAAGTCGTACTGGAATACAGCCTCACCCATTCATTTAAATACCATCATACACCATATAATGATGTATAACAGTCCATCAACCAACTGTGGCCCCATCAGATCTGTCACCTAGTGACACTGTAGCCATCTTAATGTGTTGAAATGTACTCTATGATTGTCATACAATAAAGAAACCTTCTAGTTCTCAGAATGTATCTCTGTTGTTGAACAATGTATGACCATGTGTTTCTGTTTGTGTTTGTGCTAAAACAGAAGTGGGTAATTGCAACAGATATTCCTATTTATTTAGGACTATTTAGGCTATTCCTATTTATTTATTTATTTATTTTATCTTAAAGAGGATAAAACCAAGGAAAATAAAACAGAGTAAAACCAATCAAAATAAACCAGTATAAGTGACGCAGGACTTCAAGACCTTACAAAACTAACAACAGTTACCATAAAACCTTTTGTTGTCTGCAGAATAGCTGCAGATATCATCAGACATAGTAAAAATTGAACAGAGCAGGATAGAATAGAAACAATAAAAACAAAACAATGAATGCAATAAAGGACTTCAAAACAAGCCAATAATAAATCCAAAATGGCTACCATAATATGTCTTGCTATCTTTCAAATAGCTGCTTATGCCATCAGATTTAACATAATCAAACAAAACAAAAGTAGATAAAACCCAACTCAACAAAACAATGAAAATGATATGGTTTCCCTACTGGGATTGCTTCCTGGTGAGGCCTGGTTCTCTCTCTCTACAGTTACAGAGAGAGGCTTGGCTGTGACTGTCTCCACTCCTGCAACAGGTATTCTATAGCCTTCATAGCATAAAACATTTACCTTTTGGTCCTCTACAGAACATTTGTGCTGTTGCGTACACTACCTTTTGAGTCAATATTGATTCCTTCAATAATTATTCAATTCAGTGTGCTTTAGCAAAAATATGTGAGTCCCTATCATGTGCTTAATATAGGGAAACAGAAAAGATAGGAATCTTTTCTCAAATTCACACTCTAAAATTGATGACAAAAGTATAAAATTACAGACTATCTCTAAAATGTGATAAGTGAAATAATAGCAGCTCATGGAGGGATACCTGGTAGCGTGAAATAGGGAGAGATTAACTTCTGTGAGGCATTGAAGTGATAGAAAAAAATATAGTTAAAAGCTCAAGTAATACATAGGAGCTTAACAGGGTGACAAGGAGTTAAAGTTATTCCAGATGGCACACACAGAGGCTTGGAGGGACATGGTCTCTTGGGGAAGCCAAGTGGAAAGAGAGTGAGCTATAGAATTAGATTAACCTGGATTCAAATACTGACTCTTCTGCACGTTAGCCGAGGCACTGAGCAAGCCTTTAGCTTCTGCTAGTCTGTTTTTTCATTCTAACAAGGTTGACATGAATTAGCTGATGTGACATATCCAAAAGTTTGATGCTGAGTGAATACACGAGAAACATGGGTTCATATTATGTAGGCTTGTGGCAAAAGAAAAAAAAATTGTGTGAATCGGCATGAAAGAGAAAAGGGCATGAGAAAGACACAAATCACCCCAATACAGAAATTCCTCTGTCCCTCCCACCTCTGTTCCTTCCGTCAGTTGTGCTTACTCTTTCTTGGATTCTACCTGGTGGTGCACCCATCTACTCCTGTCTCCCAAATTGTGAATTTCTCAAGAACAAATTTCTTTCCCTATTGCTTTTTGAATCTCCCAAGTTTCCCTACACCATGTCCTCCAGAAAGTAAGTCTCTCATGAGCATGTGTTCAACTTTGAAGTCTGAGATTCTGAAGGCATTCTGACAACAATCAGCCCGCTGTTTTATATGTAACTGAGGGCGATGGACTACAACATACTCGTTTGATTCAAACTTTTCCAGCTTGATGATCACAGGTTTAACTTATAACCTTCACAGAGGTGGACTTTGTTTCTGCTACTTTCTTTCTCCTCTCACAGTCTTATTCTGTGGAACACTCTCTCCTCTCAGACACGTTCCCCACCCCTACCTGCCAGGTGTTCCCTGCTCCTGAAGGTGTGGCCTTGATTTTTTATTAGCCTCACACTGAAATGCTCAGGATTACCATCGTACTTTTATTTTTGGTACATTCGTGGAAAGAAATTTTAATAATCAGGAGTGGATCCCTAGTGGAAGGTTAGGCACAAGAAGGAAGGCAGTACAATATCAGGTAATAGTCTTTAGTATACAAGGTCAATTCTATGAGTTTTTGAAATAAGTTTTAATGGCTATCATATGTTGAAAATAAACTGATAGTAAAGTGCATAAAATTGTGTCTGTTTTCCACAACATCCCTGCAGAGCTATTCCATGTTCACAGATGGGGAAACTGAGGCTCAAAGCAAAATTTTGGGGGGCCACAGGTCTGAGTCCCAGGGTTTCTGACCTTTGATTGCACTGTGGCTGAGAAGGAGATTAGGTAATCTTTTAGGCTTCGGTTTCTCGCTAGGCATTCTCCATTTTTGGCATTTTCCGACAGGATATTCCTTGGAATACTAGCCAGAAGGCAAATCTGGCCACACCATTTGCAAGGATTGAGGCAGAATGAAAAATCCACAGTTCCCTGAGGAAAAAGCAGGAGGAAAAGTGGCACTTAAGTATTAAAATGTAAGGCTTTCCTTTTTCCTTTATGGCTTCACTCTTGGTTGGCTATATTTTTAAAAAATTATTATTTAATAGGCTCTAAGTAAAGGAAAATTAAGATGTTTGATTATCAGCATGAATTTTGTTGCTCGTTTTTACATTGTACAGTGGAAAGGCACATACAGAATCATTACAATGCCACAATTCATGTTTTGCAGTTCATCTGTGCATGTGTGTTGTGTGCTTATCAGAAGAATGGACACCAGTCCGGTTGATTCCCTTAATGCACGCATATTCTACCCTCACTCTCTGCTTTCAGCTCACTGATGAGTAAGGAAGGCTGGAGGGAAAGTAACTGTAGGCTGTCCTATCTCTCCCTTCCCTTCTTCGCCATTATTTTCAGTGAAATCACTTGATTAATACAGAAAGTAACATGAGTAAGAAAAGATACAGTGGGATGTGTACATTCTCCAGATTCCACACTATTTTTCTATTCACAGAACCTTCTGGTTCAGAACATGTGGACTCTTGGGGCTGCCAGTACCTTGGGCTCACTCCATTTTAAATGTCACTTTATAAGCATTGTCGGTCTTTTCAACCTGGCCAGTAACATTGCTCCACCGGAATCCTGTGCTAACAGAGTAACAAGCAGTGGTGACACAAATATTGCCCTGTATTGTTTTTTGTTCTTATACATGCTCCATTCTCCCATGAAATTTCACTGACAAAGCACAAATTCTAAAATAAAGTTACAATTTTTTTTTCCAAAAATGGTGGCAACTTGGCATTAAGCCAAGGGTGGAGCCCCTCCCGAGCATTGGCCCAAGAATTTAGCCCTGCCTAGGAAAAGGTTAGAGGTATGCTTGGGAAAGAGGACTTCACAAGGCAATCAGTCGGTCACTCTTTTCCTAGATCAACCTTTAACTGCTTACCAATATTGTATCAACCAAAGGTTCAAATCCAGTTAGAAAACCTTCAATTTAGCCACACTTTAAGAAGAAGAAGAAGAGAAGCCTCTGACCATCATTTCAGTGTTCAGTATAAATCAACTTCCCTGGTCTCAGTGACTGTCCAAACTCCCACCTCCCATTCCCCTGCAGACTCTGGCCTTGACCGTACCTACCTGGCATAACTCACCTGAGTGTGCACTTCAGAGAAGGCACTTTTAGTGGAGGTCTATCATTTAGTATAATAGACAAGGCAAAAATTTCCCAGTTGCTTAATACTCTATTATTTGACTGGTGCAAGCTTTGCTTTTGTTCAACAAGCATCAACCAGGCAGCGTCTGCTATGAGTGAGGTCTTTTTGAGAAGTGAAAGAGTGCAAAGATAAAGATAGCTTTGTTCCTGACCCAAGGCAGTCATGGTCTACTGCCTCGTGACACTGGAAATTTGTTGTCAGTGTACAATTTACTTAGCCAGACTCAGACTCCATGCAAAGGTCCTGGATTCAATCCCAGGGCTGAAAAATAATAATAATAAATACATAAACAATTTAAATATAAAAATGTTCTAATCTGTTCCTCCCTGCTCTTTCTTTCTATTCCACATGTGTGGTTTGTGAGATAAACATAAGGGCAAATACCCTGGGGTCATTATGCTACATCAGCCTCCAAGCTCTCTATTTAAAGGGTAACTTTTGAAAACACACACTGCACCCTATATTCAAGTAAATAATGTCCTCTACATAATCTTGAATGCTTGGCCAACATTTTCAAAACCCTCTAACTATGGTTTTCGAACTGATTTCCAGATTTAACCCCAAAGAATTAAACAAGGTTTCAAGTATCGGTAGCTTCTCCCATTTCCGTTAACTCTCAGCCTCATCGCTGCTCTGAAATTCTCCTGTCTTGACTTCTTAACGCTTTTATTTAAGAGCACTCCTTATCTCAATGCCAAAGGTGTAGAACAAATCTAGGTCTAAATTTGAATCAGTAAACCATTGGGCAGGACTGGTTACAGAGGTACAGACAAACTTAATATTATCCCTGTGGTGATGGTTCAGTTTTGAAGAAGGTGATTCGGGAAATTATAATGAAAATGATGCTCTTGCCTAGGGGAGGGAGATGAGGTGGTAAATAAGTGGGGAGAGAGGGGACAAATAGCCCTATATTTGCAATCACTTTTGACAATGACTTGAGAAATTGGATTATTACCAGTTTTGTTTCATCATGGCCAAAGTTTCATGTTATTAGTCGCTCATTCATTCATTTATTTGTCCATTAGTACAATAAATACTTTCTTGTCATTCATCAGCTACTGTTCTAAACTTGGAAAATACAACAATGAACAAGACAGAGTCTCTCCCCTCTGGGCAGCATTTGCCATGTAAGAGTAATGCTTTGCAAAATGAACCTGGGTACAGGCTAGCAAATTTCATGTGAAATATCAGGGAAGTATCCACAAACAAGACATAGCCAGACATCTGATCACTGGCTTTTACATTTTAGACAAGCTTCTGATTTTGAAGATCTGAGACAGACAAGAATCTGCATCTTAAGCAAGTATTGCTGGTGATTTTGTTTTTTCTTTTGGTGGTGCTAGGGGTAAACACCAGGCTTTATGCAAACTAAGTAGGTACCTTACCACTGACTAACTCCCAGCCCATACAGATGATTTTAATGCAGAAATCTTCAGAGGATTCTCCAAAAATTATTTGTCTAAGCCGTAATATATTTCTATGTGTGTGACTCATGGAAAACAAAATGTAGTATTAATTATTCTTTACAATAAAGAGGGCACAGTTTAGTTTTTATATTTAATTGACAGTAATTGTTCATATTTATAGAATACAGTATAATAATTCAATACATATATACAAGGTATAATGATCAGTTCAGGGTAATTAGCATTTTTAGGTCCTTAATCATTTATCATTTCTTTGTGCTGGCAACTTTTGAACTTCTCTCTTTTAGTTCTTTTTAACATGCATGCCAGATTGTTGTAAATTATTGTCACCCTACTGTGCTATAGAACACTGCAGTTTATTCCTCTTAACTATATGAGTCCTGATTAGAAACAATGGTGAATATTTAAATTTAAAAAAAAAAAGTATGATAAAAGACACATTGGCATTAATCTACCTCAAAATTTTCCCCCTCACTTGGAACACAATTATCTCATGCTTCTTGCCACTTTCTGAAGCAGTTCTGGAAGTACTCTTTCATAAGTGTCTTTAGTTCTCCTGTCCTGGCTACTTTCATGTTCTGAACTGACTAAAAATCCTTACCTTTCACAGTCATTTTGACATTGGGGAAACGCTAGACATCTCATGGTTTCAGATCCTGTGAATAAGGTGGTAGCAACCCACCATAGTATTTTTATAAGCCTGCCTTTTTGAATCGTACTGGGCAGCATCATTCACTGTACTTTTGATCACACCTTGTAAAATCACTCACGGAAGAGAATTTCCAGAATTGTTTCAGGAAGTGGCAAGAATGATGTGTGCTTGATGCAAAAGAGAGTATTTTAAGGGGCACCATGTGTATTTTATTGTAATAATTTAAAAGTATTTTTATTTTAAAATGGAAAAAGAATAAAAATGATAATACAGAATTTCAAAGCAAAATAATAGGATATTAGCAATGGTTAATATATTGTATATTGCTATCTTCAAAGTAGTCACTCACATTTCAAGATATAGGCATAAAAATGTGCATATTATTTACATTACACTGCATATGCTGGTACTCACTATCCAGTCTCCTACCTATCCTCACTCCCCTGCCACAGCCTCTTATGACCACTACTCTACTCTCCACTTCTATGAAATTAACAATTTTATCTCACACATATGATTAACGACATTCTGTGTTTTCTTTCTGTGCCTGGCTGATATCACTTAATATATTATAATGTCTTACAGTTCCATCCATGCTGAAAATGCAAAATTTGATAATATCTTCCAGAGAAAGTCATCACTAGCATTCATTTTTGTTCTGTAAATAGAGTATGAGATTTTTTTTGAAGAGGCTAAGAGTTACTGCAGGGTTTGCCTCAAGATCCATCATTATTATGAAGAATGGAGCCAGGTTAATGATCAACCAAATATTTTTTAAAACAATCATGTTTTGTCTTATGGCATGTATTTGAACAGGTACATAATATAATAAGGTAGTACTCTGTGGATTAGAACACTTTTACTGTCTCAAGATATTTCAGTCAATTTCTTTCACTTAGTAATTTTTTGTTAAAAAGATGTAGGTGTTCAATAACATTTTAAAGAAAGGCTCTTAAAAACATTGAAGTTGACATTTTTGAATTAGCATTTTATTAGAACACAATGAAATTTATAAATTCAAACCATGAAAGACTCAGTAGATAATTATAGTCTTGAAGGAGATTCAAATCCACCTTAATGGGAACACATCAACCAACCAACCAGAGACCACATTTAAATTTTTAAACAGTGCACTAAATAATTAAACAGCATAACAAATTATGTTTTGAATAACTGTAACAGCTTAATTTTTTGAGCACTCTTAAAAAAACTATAAATGGTTCATTAGAGGTACTTTTGAAGCCAAAACATGGTAATGTAAGTCACATGGAACTCCTAAAAGGAACTTGGCATCAAATGTAGAAAGAATTTGCTGTTGGAAATAGCAGATTAAACAAACAAACTAAAAAAAGACAAAAGGAAAAAAAAAAAGAAACTGAAGCTTATGTATATAGACACAACAGAGTCTAATGGTAAACATATTGATGATTTTAATTTCTTCTTTTGCATCAGTTTACATGCTTTTATAAATGCCTTTGTTCAATCAATTTCATGATCAATTTAACTATACTACCCTGCTCTGTTGATGATTAAAAAGAGTACTTCATGACTTTTAAAACATTGCCAGGAGCTACAGAAAATAGTATCAGCCTTTGCATCGCATTTCCCATTTTTGTTGACACGAATTCCTTTGTCTTACAACTGAAAGAAAAACATAAGATATTTTATAATGATTGACAGTATGCCTACTTCTTGGTACTTTTTTCCCTGGGATGTGCCTGAGAAATTTTAAGGTAGTGCTTGCTATTTCTTCCTTGATTTCCACCATTTGATTTTCCAAATAACATTAAGTTTTAGTCAAAACCTATCATTTACATAGTTTGGATGTTTTCACCTTCCACGCAGTGCTTTTGTTTTCTTGGTATTTTAAAAATACTGTATTTCCATGTCAATTCAATCCTACGTAATAAAATCATCTTGGCTAAGAGGATACAATGGTAAAATTCCTGTAATTACACAAGATTATACATTTTATAGAGTGTGCCTAATTGTATTTTTTAAGGGACAAAATGTTCTGGGATTCTTTGTTTTGAGGTTGAGCCAAATGAAAGCACGGTCCAAGAAATCTAGAAAAATTTCAACCCGAAATAATCAGCTTCAAGTCTGTTCATCAGCAATGAAGCTCACCTTTAAATGAACTCTAGTAGCAGGAACGTGGATTTATCACACCAGTTCAGTGAAAACAACTGCTTCATTCAGGCACCATAGCACTTAAGTCTTTTGTTTGACCGGCCAAAAAGGCAGAGTTTGAAGCAAAAAGCATCAGCAAATTTGGTTTCTTGTTCCAGTTGTCACTACCAGTTGTGTGCCTTGGAAAAAGTATGTCACCCCTCTGTGCTTTAATTTCCAAAAAATGATAGGAATGATATTCAATCATTCCTAATAGTTCTTCTAGTTGGAAATGTCAGTAAATTGTTTAAAGCAGTTCTAGTAGCACCATTGAAAGGCAGTTCAGAGGGAGCCTGGTGATGTAGCTCAGGGGTAGAGTGAAGTTGCCCGGTACACATAAAGCCCTGACTTTGAACCCTAATGTGGAAAAAAAAAAAGACAACCCAGGAAAAGTGATGAACAAAAGACATCAAAGACCTTTGTTTCTGCAGTGTGACACACACACACTGCTCCTTGTCTGAAATGATTGGCTCATGCCACACACCCGGTTTACTCATTCATAGGTTGACACTGTCGCAATATCCTTGGCTAAAGGATGGAGTGAAACCCATTCTAACCTTTCTAAATGTGTCCTGCAATACCTCCTAAGGCAGCTGGTTCAAAACATGAGATTCAGAGTGGGAACTGTGTCAGTAGACGGGTTTCTTCCTCCTCCCTGTAAGTTCTGGAAAGATAACAGAAGATGCTGGGAACAGGGAGACTAGTGATTGTCTGTGAATAGGAATTTATCTGCAAGTTCCAGGATCTGTGAATTCAAAGTCTTCATCATCAATCAAGCAAAGGGAGAACGTTTTCACACATAACACGTGAAAACTGTATTACACATACATTTCTTTGTCTGGCTGTGTGCGTGTGTATTTGTGTATGTGTGTGTGTGTGTGTGTGTGTGTGTGTGTGTGTGATTTGAGTTTAACAAAATGAGTTGCAATCTTCAGAAAGTGTTGGAATATGGCTGCTTCAATAAAGAGTAAACATAGAAAATGTAGGGCTACACTAGTTTTAAATTTCAGCTCTGGTTTTTTTACCAGAGGTTGTTGATACTGATTAGCTTAGTGCATAATTCTAAATCATTCCTTGTATAAAATGTATATTTTAAAAGACCTAATCTATCTAGCACAGCTGTCATTTTCAATCGGAGTTTCCTCTTGGACTATATGGAGTGCTTAGAGCCTGAGAAATATAGCAGAGTTTGTCACAACTCAGATTCCATAGGCAGCGTATAAGAAAATAAAATTCAAACTGGATTTTAAAGTGTCATATTTGGAAACCAGGAGGAAATAAAATATATTGTTCACCACAGCATTTCTCAGAGGGCAACGTGGGAAAGCAAAAAGACCTGGGGTTTGGTTTTACTTGACTTGGCCTGGGTTTTACTCCCAGTTCTAATATAAATTCTGCAAACTTGAAAAATTAACTAATTTCAAATGTCGTCAATTCTTCCTTCTGTAAAATTGTATAATACATCTCCTACCTAATCGCAAAAGTCATGTTAAGGCAAGAGGAGAAAGTGGGTATAAAATATAATCATTAGCCCACCCAGAAAGAATTAGATATCAGTTAAACAAGGCTGTACTAAAATGTGTTGTTTAGTAATTCTGTCTATTGAGATGTAGTCATTAAAATTGTCATTTGGGGGTTCACTTATTCCAGGTATAATTAATAGCATCTAAAAAGATTTTTAATGAAATGAACAATTGAGAAGGACTGGATATAACAGAACAAGAATAAGAAACAGTCATAAGTTGATTATGTAATCAATAAAAAAAATGTGGGTCTAATGTTAACATCCAACTCACTGGGGAGTGGGTCATTTCTCTGCCTTATGTGACCTGGAAACTTAATCTTACCATCCCATGATTTTGCAATGTTTGTCCTCTGCCAGTCGCAGAATGATCCAGATTAGTCAAAATGGTTGGTCCCCTGGATTAGATCATTTCCAATTTACCAATTATTTCTGGGTTCCGTGTACTTTGCATTGGTAAGTTCATATCTCATATTCTTTGGTGTTATGATTTAGTTGTGCATTGTACCCCAAAAGGCTCATCTGTTTGGGAAGTGCTTGGATCATGAGGGTGCTATACTCTTTATTGGATCGGTCCATTGTTGAGTTCAGGAGCTGAATGTGCCGTTGGAGGTAGGGCCTGATTTGAGGTGGTCACTGTGGGTGAGACCTGGAAGGTGTATTTTTGTACCCCCTCCTTCCTTCTCGCTCTACTTCCTGCTGCCATGACATTATCTGCTTTCATCTGCGGGCACTTTCACCATGCATTTCTGCTTTGAAGCCAGCCAGTTTCGTACTGAACCAAATCCTTTAAGTCATGAGTATTAGACATTGTGTCCCAGTGACGGGACAGTGACTAATACACTTGGGAAACTTGGATGCTGGTAATTTCCTATTTGTAATGGTGCTTTTGCTGACTGTGCTTCCAGTTCTGCTTGGATCTATTTACTTTTCTGCCTACTGGGAGTTACAGGTTCTGTGGGGCTCCCTAGTAGACACTTGTGAAGTATTCCATGTTGGAATTTTTAACTTGCCTTTCTGCAGAGGGAAGCTGCTGCCCTCATGGCAGCAGAGAATGAGACAAGAAAGGACCAGAGATAAAAATACATCCTTTAAATGCGCACCCCCAGTGATCTGTTTCCTCCAGCTAGAGGCCACCTCCAGAAGTTTCCACCACCTCCTAACAGCACATTAAGGTACTGAGCTTATCGACAGAGTTCTTACGATCCAGTGAGTTCCCAAAATTCCCACCTCTGAACACTGCTGCATTTGGGAATTAAGCCTTTAACATACGAGCCTTTGGGAAAAGATTCAAACCATAGCACACTATTACTGTTGTCATTGAACCATCATTTAGTTAGTGTCTACTATGGTCCAAGAACTTGAAATGCGAAATCTCATGCAACTCCAACAAAGCATCTTGTGTTAGAGATGCATATGTGCACACATAAAGAGGTAGCCTTCCCAAGGTGACACAGCTAGCTGTGGTCAGAGCCAAGTTTTAAACCCAGTTCTCATTGCTACATGAAAAAAACCTTGATTTAATCCCACCCCTCCATCATGCTTTTTGCCCACACAAATCCTGGTCACCTTTTTTTTATGTTTTGAGCCACACTCTCATTACATGGTCCAGCCTGGGCTCCTGCCTCAGTTTCCTGTGCACTGGAATTTCAGGCATGTGCCATCTTGCCCAGCTATATTTCACACATTAATGTTTATTTTTTTCCTTCTTTTCTCATTTAAAAAAATTTTTCCCTTTCTTCCTTTTCCCCTCCCCACTCTCGTGTCCCTCTTTCCTATTTGAACATTTTCTTCCTATTTCACAATATCAATTATTCATTTTGGACCTTATTTGTACTTTTGGTTTTTCACACCAGAGAAACAATGCGGTATTTACACATGTGTGTCCAATTTGTTAATGTTTGTTTTTTAAGGCAGTTTATTTTAAGTTAAAATTCTTCCTCAAATATACGGTTTCAGTTCTATTTCTAAAATGTACACCGCTATTAGTACCAGCTTTTACCAGTACAAGATGAAATCTTCCCTTTGAAAAAGTATTATCAATAAGTGTTTGTATCATTGTAAATTGTGAGTGAGAAACAGGGTTGGAAAGCATTTAATTAAGGCCTAAATTTTCAGTGCGGCACCTAACAAGCTCACTCCTGCTTGAACAAAAGGTTTCCAAGGTCTGCAGTCATCCCATTTCAGCCTCAGACAGTAGAAATTAAGTCACTGGTTAAAGAGCAAAAATGTCAGTATTAGATTTGGGGGCTGTTGGCCCAGGAAGTCGTATACAGTCAGTATCTGGATGTCTGACTGGGATCAGTGTTGAGAAATTGCTTTTGTCTTTCCCTCAATGGTTGAGACCATTAGTCACCAGACTAAAGAAATGCAGACTCACAAAAGTTTAAAACTTCACCCTTTACATTTTCCCTCAAGGTAGAGGAGTATTTTGACCTGTTCCATTCAGAAAGACTCAGCATTATAGCCAGGCACACTGTAGAACCTTCACTAGGATTAGTGATGATAATCAGCTAACGTTTCTTTACACATCATCAGGTACCATGTTAAGAACTTTTAAGGCACTTTTTAAAACTTAATCCCACGAAAGGGATATAGCACTGACGGATGCGATGAGGACTCCATGAGATAAGACAGAAAGAGCACTGAAAGCCACGTCTATCTTGGTGCCCTGGAAGCCCTGGTGACCGAAAGTGACCATGATTATCATCAGTTACTTCCTTACTCTTAAAGGGGAAGTGGCAGCAGGCTGGTAATGGATGATCACCCTCTATATTAACTCACACTTTTTACCCGACACCATTTCCAATCCTCTGTGAAATTCTATCCAGTCCTGGACAGATTCTCTTAAGCGATTTCCACGAGACGTACTCTCTCTCACTGCTGATCTAGTCTGTTCTGGCAGGAAGGCTGATTTGAAGGCTTAGCACAAATGGACCAGAGCACACTGGCGATGATAAAGAGCAAAGCTGGCCGAGCGTGATCAGAGACTCGCCTCTAACATGCTGAGGCAACAGCTGCACTGTGTGAACATCAGGAGCAAACAAGTCACAGCAGCTCCTCCAAGACAATGACTGCTCTTCAGTAAGCGTCCAGACAGCCTATTACAGAGAGAAAAGGGGGCCAGCCCATTAACACTCAGCATTCTCCGCTTGCTTCCTGAGAAGCCAGGGGAAGGAGAAGGCATTGATTAGCGAAAAATGGTTCAGTAACAAACTTAATTTTGATGTGCAACTTCCTTTATTGAATCCCAAGAATTTCCACCTGGCAGTGGTCTTGACTTACCACAGTGCTCCCACAAGTCTCCCCTCTAGGAGGGAGCTGGGGAGGGAAGGGGCACTGCTCTCCTCTAACTTGACAAGAATGTCTGCAGGTCAGAGGGCATCTTTTCAATGAATTAACTATAGTGTGTGGTATTGGAAATGGCATATAAGAAAATAAAGGATATTGCTACTTTTCTAGATTCTAATTACCTGTATATTTGTTAAAATGCTTGGAGTTAGCATGATTTTCATTCATGAAGGGATTGAAACTTAACTATTAGAAAACCTTTCATAATAATTCAGCATTTCCAAGATTATTTAGGGTGGACTTCATAGTCCTCCTAAGTTGGTGAACTAGTCATTTCTTGCACGGAAATTAGGAAGTTAGAAATACAACCAGAAACCTATGAAACTTGGGGGTGACAGGGAAAGGAAATTTTGACATCCTACTATGTGGATTAGGCATTTAATATTGTAGTAAAGAAAACAAAACTTGTTCACTTTTTAAAAATCAAAATATACATAGTTATAATTTTAAAAATTAAAATTTATGATAGCAAATTGTTTAGTACCATTTTTTGTCCCCTTATCCCTAAATTCACTCCCTACTTTCAACATTCTTAGATGTTTCATATGTTATTTATTCCTATATTCATACATTGTATATTTTAACACTATTTCTAATTATTCTTAAAAATTTTAGACATCGATTATCAACTGATGAGTTCTCTAGAGAAAATGAGGATTTATCTCTTTTATTTCAACTCCTTTACCTGTGATCCTAAATATAACTATAAAAAAAATTCTAGTTAAATCAGAAAAATAGGACAGGGCAAAAGGCTGATCTGAACTGTAAAATGGGAGAGAATAATAATTTCTTTCTTTGGCTAAAGATGTACTTACTTGAAATTACTTTTGAGAGAGCAAATGAGTAAAGCAAAAGATGTGTTTAAGCTTCAGCTTATAGGTGTGTGGACCTGGGTCCTCTGGGTCTTCTTTGCTCCTCTTGGGCAAGGTCTGAGCTCACAGTGTGAGCAGGCCACACATAGTGAAGACTCAACTGGATCAGGAAAGGCAGGCCTGAGAGGACACTGCTGCTGAGAGGGGTTTGATATTGCTGGGTCATTTGGGCCTACACATCTATTATATATCAGTTGACTTATAAAGAAATTCTATTTCAACAACATTTTAATCATTCTGCCTAAAAATTTAGAAATTATATGTGTGGGTGTAAAATAAAAACTTTTTTATGTTGCTTTTCTGAATATTAAAAATACAAGGGAATCGTACAGTTTTGTTACCTATTCATGTAACTAATTTTCAAAGGTATACCTGTATCTAGCATTGTGACACTGGAAATTTTTTGTAAGTTTTTTTTTTTAAGTGGACTTTAGGAAAAGTGTTGGATTCCCAGCAGAATTGAGCAGAAGGTAGAGATTTTTTATTCACCCTCTGACGTCACAGATGGGTCACCTCCTCCATCATCCAACCCTCACCAGAGAGGCCATTTTGTTCCCACTGATGAAACCACATGGGCCCAGGTCACTCACAGCCATAGTTCGTGGTGTGGGGTCCTCCCAGGTATTTGAACATTTTGTGGGTTTGAACAAATCTGTGATCACATACATCTCCCATTATAATAACATACACAGTAATTTTACCACTCTAAAAGTCCTTCACACTCTGTCTCTACCTTTATTATTTTTTCCAGCAAACTGCCTACCATCTTCTTTAAAATTGCCTTTTAAAATAGTAGATTTCACACTTTTGACAGCCTTTATTGACTTGTCTCTGTTGACCATAATAGTTGCATTGAGAGAATATCTATGCTGAAATATTTTATAATTGCAGAGTAAAGTCTGCTCATTGAAGGATAGTCTGTAGGGAGTTACTGAATTGTATAAATATTTTAGTCTATTATAAAGGTACTGTCTTCTACGCTTCATTTAAAATGCTTCCTTTTTCAAATAATTTTAGGAAACAAAGCACAATAGTTTTCAACATGTACAATTATTTTAATATTTTGCCAAATTTAGAAGCTGCAAAATACAAAGGTGGTAATATTAGGAGGTGATATTTTGGAAGGCGGTTAGGTCATGAGAGTGGAACCCTTAAGAATGAAATTAGTGTCTTTATGATTGAGGCCCCAGCAAACTTCTGCTTCTGCCATGCGTGTTTACAGCAACAAAGGGGCCCTCTCTGAACCAGAAAGCGGGGCCTTATCAGACATGAATCTATTGGTGACTTGAGTTAGGGTTTCTCAACTCTTACAACTATGAGAAATAGATTTCTGTCACTTTTGACCCACCAAGTTTATGACTTTTAGTTTTAAAAGCTTAAGTAGAGTAAGACCCTATTAATATTCAAATATATACTGCATTTAAATGACAAATAGCTGTTATACTTCTCTGAAAACCCAAGCTTGAACTTGAAACTTATGCTTCAGGTCCTATTTAATTTCTGTGAATTGATGAAACTTTAACAAAGTAAGAATTTTGTAAGGTTTGAATTATGTATCACTTGACCCAAGGTAGAGAATAAAGTGTTCCCTTTAATAAAATGCTATGGTTAGTAAGGAATCAAATATAAGTCATAGAAAGGGTATCACTTTCCAAATAACTAGTCAAAATTGCAATATATTTAGTAATACTTTTACTTGGAGAATGATTTATTCTTTTCTTAATGATCCAAGAGATATCTTAGGATCATGGAAGAGCTCCATATTTTCATTCTGAATATAATTAATGCACTCCAATGTGTCAATATAATAAGAACAGTGGAGCAGGCTATTAAGTTCCACCAAAAAACAGAAGTTTCTATATGAAAATTATTGAGATGTCATGCATTCTGGTGATTTCCATCATTTGTATCTGTTATGACTTGTATCTAGATATTTCCCCTGAAGCCTGTAGAGGACTAAATTAGTTCTCTGATTGGTTTAGCGTAGTGCTGGGTGTGGACAGTGGGAATCTTGCTCACCCTGGGTGTGGGTGGCAAGATCCAAAAATCTTATGGCCTGAATGGGAATTAAGGGGAAAGGAGGCTTTTTTTTGCTGCTGCTGCTGCTGCTGCTGTTGTTGCTGCTGCCACCTCCTGTCTACCCTGCCATGGACTGTTTCTCCTCCACCATGCCCATCTGCCACGCACTCTGCCTTGGAACCAGCTGACTATGGACTGAATCCTCTACAAACCATGAACTGAAAGAAACCTTTCCTCCTTTAACTTGTGGTATTTTGTCTCAGCAATGAAAAGGGTAACTAAGACAGTATCAGAGTCAGCAAATGTATTGTACTCTACAAAGGACTTGATAGTAAATATGAATGATTTCAACTTTGTTGACATAGCAGCCTACTGGAATATTCAGCTCTTCATTTTATCCTTCAAATTGTTATAGATAAAATGTAAACCAGTGCTCCAATAGGCTTGAATTCTCAAAATAATCAGTAAGCCAGATTTGGCCTGAGAGCTATTGTTTGTTTCCCCCTGATCTACATCAGATAACTTTCAAATTTCTACTGCATCTTCAAACATTTTGCTTTGATTTTGTAATTATATTTGTAACATCACAACTTAACCCAAAAGATCTTAAAACAAAACTCAAAGTATCTCTCTGCATCAGATGGGTATAGTGGCAAATTTATTTCTAACTTTTCTTCTATCTTTTGTTTTCCAAAATATGCTTCTCTTCTTTGCTGTTCAACTCTTCCAATCATTTCTTAGTGGTCTGTCTCTACTTTCAAAATGTATTTCACATTTGTCTTTTTACCACATTTTCTCTTTCACTGTCTTTGTTCAGGCTGCCTTTAACTTGCCTGGCCTCTCCCTACGGTCTCATAAGTGGCATCTCCACTTCTGTGCTTCCCATATCCTCAGCTGCCAGCGTAATCTTCCCAGAAAATCAGGTTGAGAACACACTTCCTAACTCAGCAGCAACTTGCTCCCAACTGACCAAAAGCAAAGCTCAAAGCCAATACCTTTTAACATCTTTTATGATTTGACCTCAGTTGCCTTTAACATGTATCATTCCTTACATCACTCCCTATGAGCTCAACTCCAGTTGACCTATACAGTTTATGAAAATCATGTATTTGCCATTTTCCCCATTCCATGTAGTTGCTGTGCTATGTAATTATTCATTTATCCAGAACTGCACTTGCCTATATGGTGGTCCCTGGCTATAGAGTTCTTCAGTCGAACTAGCTACATTTCAAGTGCCCGATAGCTACATGTGGTTAGTATCTACCACATTAAACAAAGACACAGACATTTCCCTCATGCAGAAAGTTCTATTCAAAATAAACTGCTGTTAGTTAAAAACAAAAAAGAAAGTTCTATTCAAGTGCCCTAGGATATGCTGCTCACGTTGCTTCTTATTTAGCACTATATAATTTTAATTCCTAACTTCAGCAGTACCCCTCTTCCCATAGTACTTCGTCAATGTTGGTGTTATGGTACTTAATTCTCCACACTGGAATAGAAGAACTTAAAAATGTATGATTTGTTTTATCTTTTTTCTTTTCTTATGCAACATCAATTCAATTCTACGTACCTAGCTGGTATTGAAAAAGAACTTTTTGACACGGCTCATTGAAATATTTGCTAAAACTTTGTAAGTAGGAAAATATTTCCATAATAAAGAGTGATGACCCTGCTTCATAGATTTACGAGTTGGAATTAGCATAAAATTTGAAACATGGAAACTATGCAGAAATGATATCATGGGTGAGAAGGCCTATTGATAAATCAGCATGATTTCTATCATTTGTGACAATTTTCATTGGCTTGGGGAGGTAGCGTAGTTCAGTGAAAAGAAGATAGATGTGAGTATCACATTGCCTTATTCTAGAATGTTGTTTCCATCTGTTACTGACTCAGCTTAGCCACACTACTTATTTTCTCAGAGACTCATAGTGACCTATATTTGTTGAAACTTTGATAGCAAAAGACAGAAGTAGAAATCAACTAACTTTTCAGGAGAAAGATGTTAATGGACTTATTAAAGTCCAGTGTCTTCAACATGACTGGATCCAGGTGCTCAAATAATGTTACAGCTTTTTTCAGCCAAGCTGTTTCTATATAGTAATGATAAGGCTACCAGTAGCTCCAGGCTTAGATGAGCTTTCCACTCAGGATCCAAAAGGAGAATGACTTACTTATCTCCAGTACATGTCCCAGCTACTCTTACTGATCTGTCTTTAGTCAGGAATATCTCTGAACTGACTGTGGCCAGGAAATGGAGAGACTGGACAAACCAACCCTGGTTCAAATGACCAAACTGAGGCATGGGTCAAGGGGGATTTTCAGGTCTACCCAACCAGAGAGATGGTGCAGAATTATGGATTGAGGGATGCCTGGTTCTCTAAAGACAGGAGTGTTAGACATAACCCCAACACTTGGGAGGCTGAGGTAAGAGGATTGCCTGTGAGTTCAAAACCAGCCTGGGCTACGTAGTGAGGTCAAGTCCAGCTTGAACTACACAGCAAAGCCCTGTCTCAACAAACAAGTAGACAAACAAACAAACAACACTAGCCAGCAAGACGAGAGTCTCCTCTAATACAGGGTTATAGCATTGCACAACTCTTGTGGATACTCTCACCATATTCTATGTGTAAGTTGGCTGTGGCAATACTGGGTAATGCTGGGTAACATACAGGATCTCCCTTTTTCTCCCCCACCCCAAACTCATATTTGCAGTTATAGCTAAATGATATAATATAGATAAAATGACGAGCACCTATTAGGCTCTCAAAAATACCTCCTAACATTTATTAACATTTGTTCAAAATAAGAGAGAAACTAATTCTACTTAAATAACTTTCTGCTGTAACTGCAGATGGTCATGACTCAAGATCAATTAAAAATGGCCCTTTATTTTATTAGTGGAACCTCCAGAAATGCCATACAAGCCCAAAGTTACTTAGTATCTTATAATTCCAAGATCATGGTAGGTGGAACTTTGCCCTCATTCATCCCAAGGTCTACCAGAGAAATTTCCTATTTGTCAGTTTCATAATCATCATATTAATGTCAATCAGTTTAACAACTGTCCTTTTTCTACCAATATTGAAATTGTAAAATAATTAAAGGAAATACAGATTTTTTTTTTTTTTTTTTTTTTTTTTTTTTTTGCGGCACTGGGATTGAACTCACAACCTTGCACCTGTAAGGGCAGGCGCTTAAGGCACTGAGCCAAACTCCCGGCCCTGGTTTTTTGAGGCAGGGTCGCACTATGTAGCTCAGGCCAGCCTTGTGCTGGCGTTATAGCCCAAGCCGGCCTCGAACTCACAACGCTCCGCCTACCTCAGCCTCCCAAGTGCTGGGATTAAAGGCGTGCGCCACCACGCCCGGCCAGATTTTTTTTTCACATAATCAAGTCTAGAAATAGGCATTTCGAGCTGATGGCATGACCTATCAGTTCTGCAATATAAAGCACTTAAGTTCCTTCTGGCTTTCTGCTTCCACATTGTTACAGTGCAGCCCCCTCTTCATGCTCTCAAGAAGGCTACCAGAGCTCCAGGCTGGAGGAAAGGGAAAAGACAAAAATATATACATTAATTTGAGTTAGATCTCTTAGAAGACCTCTTAGAAGAGCTTTTTAGATATTACACATTAACTTCCTTTGATTAAATTTGTGCCACGTAAGCACCTTTAGGTAAAAGGGGATTTGTTAGTAAGAAAGAAGGTGAGAGTGGATGTTGGGTGTGCAGTTAGCGGTCTCTGTCGTATATAAAGCCAGCATTGTTTCTAAGATTTTATTGGAATGAAAGTTTCCAGTCTTTAAAAAAAAATCTAAAAACAATTATGTAATTAAACCCTGGGAAGGGCCGAGTGATGTATGTTTAATTTAAGAGTATGATGCTCAAAGAAAGAAAGGAAGCTGTGACATTCACACCTTACATCGAAAGCAGCAAACATGGCTCTGTTCATGCTGGATGTTCTGAATAACAAGTAACCCTTAAGATGCCTTAAAAACTGAGTTTGTAGCCTGGCACATGTGTTTCTGTTCTGCATTTCTTCACACGGTGTCCTTGTACCCATGTGGTCCAAGAGGATGCTGGGAAACGATGCCAACCAGGAAATGAGCGCTGTGCAATCCTGCATCTTGGAGCAGTCACAGAAGGCCAGGCTGCTTTCTGAGGATGCTGATCTAGGACGTGGGCACTGCAGGGTGTGCCTCTCATTTCTTTATTCCTCTCCATCCCCACATCGTAAGGGTTCCATCAGCACAGCAAATGGCTCCTTAACATGATGGTGAACATTTGGAAATAAAACCCACACATTTCAATGGGCCAATGGATTTTCTCCTCAAGCTGCCAGCTGGTTTGCCTCATAACATCAGCTTGCTTGAAGAGAGGAGGGAATCATTTTTACCAGTTCTTATTGGAGTCTTTGTTCTGATTGTAGCAGTCTCAAGCGAAGGGTTTACTGTACCATCTCTGTTCTTCACTCCCTGTTTAAAATCTCCATGTTCTTCAAGCACCAACTTATGTTTCACCTTCAAGTGGTCTACCAGATGACTGAAGGTCTGTGTATTCTCTCCTAAAATGTGGTTTCACTCACTGAGAGTATGGACCATGTACTCGGTATTCAACACACGCTTGTTTGCGTGCATTGTCTTTTGCTGTTTGTATCACCCATCTCCCTAACTGAATTCAAGACCGCTAAGATTCAGGGGACCATATGCATTATTATCCATATTAGGATGTTTTGAAGAACACAGAGATGTTATCGATAATTATATCAGGACACCTGGGCCAAGCCTGAACTGTCTAAACCCATTATGATGTGTGGGTACTCTGTGAAGGCCAAAGGCTATAGTTTACCACTTCTGTTTCCAGCACCCACAGGTCAGTATATTTCCCAAGCAAACAGACACTAAACTGTTATGAATGAGCAGCTTAACAGAGCCACAAACAGTTGTTCCTACGGCAACTGTGAAATCGGTGGAGGATGTGGACAGGTCCCCACTGGCTGGAGATTTAATAGTTCAATATAGAAAGTAAAAGGCTTTAGATAATGAGATAAAGATCATTCAGAGATGAAACCAGCCTACAATTTGTAAGCTTGCTACCCAAGGCCATGGGGTCCAAATAAATGCTCCTCCCACAGAATAGACAGGGGGCATGTTTCCAGTGGAAGACACAAAGGATGTATTCTTGTTTCAGAACCATCATGTGGCCTGACCATCACACCAGTGTCTGTCAGTCTGCACAGAGGGAAATAGGGACAGAACTAGACAAAAAAACAGACTTGATGGATGCACTTAGCATCCTTTCCTCATAAAAAATTCCATGCTACCTGACATAGCTCTGCAGAGGACTTGAACAAAAAAGGACCCCAACAACAACAAGTCGGAAGATGAGTATCCCAACTAAATCGATGTGGGGCACAGGCACCATAAAGATGAACATTTCCTGTTTACGAAAAAAATGCAGCTCATAGCCAGTGTTCATTTAATTTTACAAAGGCAAATATGATACCACTAGTAAAAACAACATTATAGATAAAAGGATGTCTTTGGTTTCCAAAAACTATTGATATACTAGAGCAATGTGAACATAATTAAAGTGAGATATTTTGTGGCAAACTTTGGGGGTAAGGTTAGCACCAGAATCTGGGAGTTATCTTGGGGTAAAAGCTGTAACCACAAGGACCACCACCTTCCCATCTCATTAGATGGTTATGTAGTTACTTGGTATCTACTTTATGGGGCAAATGACAAGTGGTTAAGTGCGGGCACTGGAGGTGGACAGCCTAAGTTTACATCCACATGCTGCCAATGAATGAAGCCTTGTGAACAACCGCAGGGTTTTCGTCTCTGAAATGGGGATGATCTATCCTCTGACACAAGCTGACCCTGAGGAGCTAATGAGTTAATGCATGCAATGGGCCTCACACAGTTCAGGGCATGGAATAAACACTCAGCAAGGACTGGTCATTCTAATTACTCATAAGCATCGTCATCACTATTACACCAAAACTGTAGAAAACGTTTCTTCAATGAAACTCTACAGCTACAGCTCATCACTGCTCACAGATTGACAGATGACAGGTATCTGTTATGGACTGAAAGTTGTTACCCTCCCGAAGTTCATGTGCAGACGTGCTAATCCTCAGGGGATGGTATTCGGAGGTAGGTACCTAAGGTGAGATGAGGTCATGAAGGTGGGGCCTTCGGGATGGAACAAGTGACCTTATAAGAAGAGGCAAAAAAGAGCTCTCTCCCTGGCTGAGGAGAGGCTAGGTGAGGACACAGTCAGAAAGACGCTGTCTGCATGCCAGGAAGACTCCACCCTGGGAACAGAATCAGCCAGCATCTCCGTCCTAGATTGCCCTGACTTTACATCCGTGACAAATAAGTTTAAGCTACAAGTCTGTGGTGTTTTGTTAAGGCAGCCTGAGCTAAGACGATCTCTGTATTAAAAGGGGGGACAGCAGATGAGGGATGGAGGGAGGAGGGAAGAAGAGGAAGAGAGACAGAAAGAGACAGACACAGAGAGAGACACACAGAGAATGAAATAATGATGGAGAGAGAAAGCAAGGATGTGAGAAAGAAGTGAGTGGTTAAATAAATAATTGGAAATAGAAGTATTTATGTTGCCTTTGGCTGCTGCTGACAGAAACCAGCACTCAAACAGGAGTCAGGTGACAGAGGGCCAAGGCATGGTGGCTCAAGGCTCTGTGGGGCCAGGGCTGAGCTTCGCCTCTGGTCCTCTCCGACGGTTGGCTCCACCTCACCTCAGACTCCTGCATGGACATTGCAGTGAAGACAGTGGAAAATTATGGCTTCCAGAAAAACAGCTGGGATCTGCTCTCCCTGAGTGTCCTCCTTGGTCCAGTCTTTCCCAGCAGTCTTCAGGCTGAACATACTGGTTCTTTCATGGGCCGTAGCTGGTCTCATGATTATTTCTATTCCAAGTACCAACAAGGGAAGGAGATAAGGTAATTAATTGTCTTGGACACAAGATCCCTGGACCTGGTAGGACTTCCTTTTCCAAGAGTCTTTCAGTCAAAAAATCTCTTCAATAATCAAGATGCTGTTTCCAGAGTAGCTGAGGCTACAGTCTTCAAGGGACAGTGTCATCTGAACACGAGCATAAAACGTGTACAGTATCCCACAGTTTCTAACAAGTTTCAGTATTGCTGTTGAAAATGACACCATTGATAGCAACTAAATACATTTTTCTGTCTATCTAATTTCCCCCAAACATGGGCTTTCTGTCATTTTTTTCTCTTTTTCATTTAATTTTAAAGGGGATAAAACAGAGCAATAAAATGAATGGAAACAGTGATAAGAGAGTAGGAAATCCAATCCACCATAGTTACTATATTGCGTATTGTTGTCCTCTAAATAGTTGTTTGGCTTTCGGCTTACAGAGTCAGTCAAGCAGCAGTTTCTTCAGATCAGCCAGCTGCTCACGGGCAGGGAGGGAAGAGCTGTTCTTCTTTCCCCAGCCAGTGCGCCGGCAGGCTCACAGGCAGTGGGCTTTGCTTTCATCTTGTCTCTCCCCAATCCAAACTCCAGGTGGGGGTTTAGCTCCTTCCTTGTTCTCCTTGATCCGCACTCTGACTTTCTGTCATTTTTTAAGTAACGCTGGGTCCTACCAGCCCTGGAACCACATTGCCTTGGGACTCAGATGATAACTTCCTTGAGGACACTCTGAATTTTTCTAGGTTATTCACATTATTTTGAAAATGGAGCAATTGGTGGCTCTGAGCAGACAGGACACTAGGGCTCTTTGCATAAGGAGATTTTTCTGGGAAAAACAGGATGTATGTCCCTAATCCTTTCATTTAACATCAATGCAATGTTTAACACATTTTATTTATTTGTTTAGTTATGTATTTATTTTTTTTGTCTTTCTGAGACAAGGTTTCACTATGCAGTTCAGGCTGGCCTTGAACTCACTTTGTAGCCCAGGCTGGTTTCAAACTCTTAGTGATTCTCCTGCCTCAGCCTCCCGGGTGCTGGGACTATAGGCATGAACCACTATGCAAGGCCATTCTACACATTTTAGACACATTTGAACATTGAATTTAAGTCACTTCCTACCAAATATATTTAAGTTTAACTTTAAGTTTCAATTCTAGTGTTTTGCATGCAAGCGCTGGTTTTTTCTGACTCCTTTCCTGACCCATTGTCAGATAAATGGAAGGCCAAGTCCTGAACTAGACACGTTTCTTAAGGCTATCAATAAAGGCTTGTGCTGCTTTCCTGACTGTTACAACACAAATACTCCCTAAGGACATCAGAAACACAGGAAAGAAATCCAGTTTAGAACTCTGACTTGTGCACATGACACATTAAAACTAGTCAACATTGGCATAACGGTATCAACATCCAGAATGAAAACATAGTTTTAGCAAAGTTTGACCCCAGAGCATTTTAGAAATATGACATAGAAAAATACCACAGTTTGGAGTCAAAACACCTGTAGTTGAATCCTACCTCTGATACTCCTTTTCAAATGAGAATCTCATCTGGAAATTAGTATCTCTCTCTAAAGGAGGCTTTGGAAGAATTAGATGAGATAATGTATGTGAAACAAGATCTGTTTAGATGCATATTCTCGTTTGCATTCCCATCTGAATCAACTCTTTGAATTCTGTCTTTTTGCTTCGATCTAACACTGGGTCACCGGAACACAAATACATAGTTACAAGGTTTTTAAAAAAATCAGCAAAACAAGTGGCCATTACATGACCCTTGGCAACAGATGGATAAACTTTTTCCCCAAATTAAATGAAGTGTTTAGGCAGACTGTAAAGGAAGCCTAAAGTACAGCAAGAGAAGCGAATTATTTTCCATAGGGAGAGTGTAATTTTAGCAGAAGTTCAACCTACACATTTCAAGATCTGTATTCTGAATGTCTCTGTTAAGTGCAAAATGAATATAATTAGTTATGAGATATCTTGCCCTTGGCTGTGGTGCATATTAAGCTGCAGTATAATATCATTCACAACCTATTTGTATTCTGTGCTATGTTTCTGTGCTGTAACTTCTTAAAGCAAATACTGTATATGATTTCAGAATCTAACAGTTGTTCATTTAGAAGGGTTAGGAGTGAGTGCTACACATCTGTGGCACTCAAAATAATCCGGCCAGACATATAAATTCCTTGTGGACAGGCAATGTTTTTTCCTGTTTGGCTTCTGAGCATGTGAATGAAAACTGGTACAACGAGGAAGGAATTTGTGGAATAAATAATAGAAGAGACTGATCTCTGATGAAATATTCCCGTGACGTAGTTAATGCATTTGGGTGTACTTTAGAGCCCTAATATTGAATTCTATTTCCCCAATTTATCTGCCAGAAATGATCACCATCATATAGTTGTGACTGCTAAATGACTATGGCGATGTTAAAAATGGGTATGCCATTTGTGGTACCTTCTAACTTTGAGGTCGCTGTACCACTGTATAAAATATGGAGTCCTAGAGAAAAGGCGAGCATGTGCCTAAAGTCTGTGTCAATGGGGGAGTTGTTTCTTAGTAGCAGACGTTATCATGTATCTTCATACATTGAAAGCCAGTATAAGCTGAACCTTCTATGTGGTTTTCCTGAATTCTTCCAGAATATAGGAAAGCTAAATTAAGGAAGATTGAGGACCATAGTATATACAATAAGAGTTCTGTTTATAAAATTCTAACACAGGAAATGATGCATGTCTGTTTCTAGAATATGGTTAGACTTTCACAGCCAAGAGGCAAGATCTCCAGCTTGGTAATTATTTAGACACAAGCCTAAACACAATTAGGAATTCCCCGAAAACAGATCTACTTATCCATTTTGGTCTAAGACTTCCTTACATTCCTCCAAAGCACATTTGGGACACAATGTGTGCTAAATAAATGTTCCATAGCTACTTAGTTTAAAAAGAGACTTTTAAATATGAAGCTTCTCAACCAGCAAACAGCAGGTTTAAAAAGAGGAAGAGAAGCAGCATCTTAGTTAATTATACTTCTTCATTTAGCGAGTACAAACCACATATCAAGAATCACATTTTCAGGGAGGATGTAGAAATTATGAGCTCGTTACCCTGCTGCCGAGGAATCACTGTGATAGGCTAACCAGAAATTGAAACAGAACAGCACATCGGCTGACAACATTTACACAAATATGTTCATAGTTCACTGCTTTGTCACAACTGTGAAGAATCTACCTGATATTGTAAGTCTACAATAACCTGTTTATTTGTTTTCATTAGTACAGATCAAAAATAAATAAAAATGAACCTATTTGACATCATACACACTTGACAATGATTAACCTGTAACAATTGACTTTCCAAATCATCTATACCTACATAGTTCCAGGCAAACCATCCAATTTTAATTGCTTCAATCCAGTAAGTTGAATTGTTTGGTTTTCAGCTGTGGCTTGTGAATATAACCTACAAAAGCTCAAGTCTATCTTTTCTAATACTTCAAATGATGATGTCAGGTGTGTGTGTGTGTATACACATTCACATATAAACCTACATAATGTATATATGTATGCACATGGGTATAACTTGAAACACACCATTTTTATTCTCACAGTTAAACCATGGAACACAGACCTGCTTTGAGGCTTTTTATCCTGACGGCAATAGCCAGCTGTCTTGAGAAGAGTGTTACTGAGTCCTCGCTAGGCACCAAGAAAAGGAATACTTGAAAGTATAATTGCCCTGCAAACGCTCAGCTATTCATCGCACACTCTGATGATGCTGAGGAGCTGCTCCTGTTTTTATTCTATTTTTTTCCTTAAGAAATAGCCTCTTTAGGTAGGAATGTGTGGAAGTAAAATGCTTTGTTTGTAACAGACAGTAGTAAAAACGATTGTGAGCATAGACACCCAGCAATAAAACTGCGAACTGAGAAGAATCAAATGAGCACAGAAAGCATTAGGGTTGTGAATGCAGTGTGCATAGGATAAAGTTGTCCTCATTTTGAGAAGGTAAGAAGATGCGAGTTTTACAAGTTAAACAATAAAAAGCACCTACGCAGCGGAGGCTGCCCGGTGTAAGGTTTGACAGTTTGGACTCAGTCCCCAGAGCTCAGTTGAAATCCTGAATCTCCCACAGCACATGCAAATTGTGACTTGGAGTGGAAATTTCAACCTCTCTGTCCTCTCCCCTCCCCCTACTCTCGCTTCACATGAAGGGAAGAGTAGGTTCTTCTTAGGGCTGTGGAAAGGAAGGCTTGTAATAACATGTGGCATTCACTGAGCACCTATTCTGCGTAGTAATTACATCAGATGGATAAGTTCATTACCCTTATTCATGCAACGGGACAATTGTTCTTGTTTAGCATACGAAACGGAGACTAGACTAGATCAGTGAGTTGCTCAAAGCCATCAGGCTAACATTTGAGCCTTGGAGAGAATGATTTAAAAGCCTGTCGTTTAAGGATTATGCTATCATATTGCTGTGTAAAGTGCTTACCATAGCTTAGCTGTAATGAAGCTTCTGTAAATAATAAAGAGTCAACTAGAAGAGATCAGTGAAATGTTAACTAAAGATGAAAGTTAAAGCACTTACCGAGAAGAGAGCTGGTGGAGCCCAGCTCAGACTAAAATGTGTGTACAAGAGACACCTGTATTGCGGTGTTCAGTGCAACGTTACTCAGATTAGCCAATAGGTTGGTTCCATAGGTGTTTGTCAATGAATGCAAGGATTTTTTTAAAAAAATCTCTACACAATGAAATATTATACAGCCTTAAAAAAGAAAATTCCTGGAAGTCACATTGTGATTAAACAGGCCAGACAGAGACAAATTCCATGACTTTACTCAGTAACATGCAGTCTGAGAAAGATGAACTCAAAGAAGAGAGGAGTAGAATGGTTGTCAGTAGGGCTTGGGACAGGGGTGGGAGATATTGGGGAAATGTGAATCAAAGGGTACAGAATTTCAGTTAAACAGGAGTAAGTTCACAAGATCTGTTTTATATCAGAAAATCTATGGTTAATAACAAAGTATTGTATTTTGGACAATCGCGGGTTGTAAATTTTGAGTTCTCACCACTAAAACTGCATGTGAGGTAATATGTGAATTAGTGACCTCGATCAACCCATTCCACAGTGTCTACGTGTCTCAAAACATCACGCCGTACATGAAGATATGTAAGACTCTGCCTATTAAATATAAGATTTTTGTTTTGTGCTGTTTTGTTTTTTTAAAGAAACAAATGATGAGGGCCTTAACAAATTCCCACAGGAGGGAAATTTCTGAGCCTAATTCCGAAGGAGGCTGACGTGGGAGTTAGGCTTAGACTGCTGAGCAGAAGCCGAGGCTCCCCGGCAGACAGGCGCTGTACAAATCTTGCTTCTCCACTTCCCTCCATTTCGTGTGCTGGCGAGAGATTGGCGCTTCCTAAAGTCAGCCCAGGCTGGGGCGCCAGGCTTCGCCTTCATAGCTGATTCACAGTCGTTTGTTTATTAACCTGTCCATGACATGGCCATCAACATAAATGCCCCGACGGTGGTGACTCTGAATCTCACTCAAAGGGCGGAGTCCACTGGGGCACCTGAGAGCCCAGGAATGTTTCAGGGGGTGGGAGGAAGTAGTGGTTGGGTCTTTGTTCCACAGCCACCGTGCCCATTGCCGTGATGCACAATGGTTGTGGCTTATGATTTCTACTCAGCTCTGCTCCTTGAAAATATTTGCCTTGCACAAATCAAAAAATGGAGCCCACTTATCTCCTTGTCATTCTTTCCTCCCTTCCCCTGACACTGGCAAGGGAGCTCGCCCCACACACAACAGCCCTTGTTGAAGACAAGGTCTGCAGGAAACCTGTTACCCCAAATAACTGTCACATTCTCATGGGCTCAGTCACAGCAAGAATTTCGACTTGTAGGTCCCCCATTGGTGGCAATGCGGTGAAGTCAGGGGACTGACAAGCCCGTCTTGTCTCCCAACAAGAGAGCGTCTGTGCAGCTGCTGGGCCCAGAGCGGACAGAAGGCATGCGGCAGCTGAGGCCCTCAGAACTCTTCCCACCCCACTTCCTGTGTCTGACTTTGATTTCTTGAGGGCAGATGCATTTGTCCCAGAGTCCTTCCCTGATTCAGCTAGGAAAATGACACATGGTCCAGAACAATCCTTTCCTTTTCTGTAGTTCTGGTTTGTCTGCGATCCTCTTTTCTGAGCTCCCTGCCACCAACTCCATCTCTCTGCCTGCTACCAATTTTTTGGCCCATTCAGAGCAAACTGAGACAGAATGCTGTGAAGGGCTAGATCATCCCTCAACTTAATTATAAACAGCCTTAGCTAAGAGGATTGGTTTTTGAGAGGAAAGCCAGATCAGAAGCAAAATGGGAAGGTGGCAAAATGGTACCCAAGCCATTTCCCAAGATAGAACAGGAAAATCTATCACCGAGATCCCGTTCATCCTCCAGGTAGTGTGGCTCTCTGTGAATTGGCCTCTGTTCTCTGTTCCAGCTCGTTCTTCCTTCACTTTTCCCTTACACACCACGCTTTAGCAATGGTGTAGACTTCACTTCCAAAATATAGAGCTGTTTCATGCTTCTGTGGCTTTTTGGACTTTTCCCCCTGCCAGAAATGCCTGTTCTCTGTGTCTTCCTGGAAATATTATACTTGGATTTCAAGACCTGACACAGACATTGTTTCATCTACACCCAGCAATTCTGATTTAATTGGTTTGAGATGCGGCCCAGGCACTGGGAGTTTTAAGTGCTCTCCAGGTAATTTCAATCCAACTTTGAGGATCATTGCTCTAGGCCAGTGGTTTCCAAACTTGACTGAGCATCAGAATCAGCTGGAAGGCTCGGAAAAACACAGAGAGCAGGTTCACTCCCTGACTTGAGAATTTAGTGGTCCGGAGCCTAAGGGTTTGCTCTCCTCTCCCTCCTCTCCCCTCCCCTTCCTTTCTTCTTTTCTTCCTTTCCTCTCAACTCCCTCCCTCCCTTCTTACCTTCTTTTTATCCTTCTTGCTTGCTGAGTCTTGCTGATATCTGTAAGAGATGATTTTTTTCTTTACAAATTTTACTTTTAATGGACAAATAAAATAGCATACATTTATGATGTGCATCATATTTTCATGAACATGTGCATTGTGAAATGGTTCATTTGAGCTCCTTCACATCTGTGCTAAATCACAAGCTTGTGTGTGTGTGTGTGTATGTGTGTGTGTGTGTGTGTGTGTGTGTGTGTGCATTTGTGGTAAGAATCTGCATTTCTAGCAAGTTCCCAGATGCTGCTGCTTCAGCTGGTGCTGGGACGATATTTTGAGAATCAATGGTCTTTTCAAACTCTCCTAACATACACAGATTCCTTGCATTGTTATCAACTCATTTGCATGCCTCTTGCCACCATCAGAAGTACGTGCACTGGTTTTCTTATCTCACTTCAAAGCACTGTATCTGGTATATGGGAGGTACTCAAAAATAGTTATTGAATGAGTAAATATTTAACGTCTAGTTATCACTAAGAAAGAAAATCGCATACCAAATTGCTGCCAATCTTTTTGATGTATTTGATCTAATAAATGGGATCATGCTTCTGAATTTAAATTTAGAAAGGGAGATGGCATCGCCTCTATGAATTACATCTTGGATTTTGGTGATAGGGTTGTTTGGCCAAGTGCTTCTCAATACCCTGGGATAAAAAGGCCTTATGCAAAAGCAGATTATATTACATTACATCAACAACACTTTCTTTTAAACTGACATTTAATGAGCATCTCTATCAATAAGGGCCTTTTAAAAGCTCTCCATAAAATGTTGTGGAAAATGAGAACATTTAAAATACAGACAAACAATGAGCTCCATTCATACAGCTTCTTCACACCATTCCTCCAGTATCATGGACCTCAGTGGCCACTCACTCTCCTCCAGTGGGTTGGCACATACTCGCTGTATTGATGGTCCGATTATAAATATAGACTGGCAACGAGGACTTACAAGAGGAATCCGTTTGTCCCTATGGGTTATACATAGATGTCAGAGTCAATACACACGCAACTACGAAGCCCTGGAACCAGGTAGTAAAATGTTATTCCCAAGGAAACCACACTCCCCTGCAGAACAACGACATCATTGTTTCATGACTTTATAAAGTCAGTCTGAAGAGATGTTTAAAAACTGGTTTCCTAATCCCCACTAATTTCTAAAATAGCTACTTTCCAGGTAGAATAAACTCTATCCATTGATCTTTGCAATATTTCTTTAAAACAGAAGAATGTGTAGTATAACTCTTTCTGAACCTTAAACCCAGAACTGGCAGTGTGGAGGGTACACGTCCGTGGGAGTGTGTGTGTGTGTGTGTGTGTGTGTGTGTGCGTGGGCGTGTGTGTGACTGTGTGTTTGTGCCTGCATGTCGTACATCTGCTTGCTGTGCATTTCAACAGCCTTCTACCTTAATGACCAGCTAATTGTTCTGGAAAGACAGTGCTGCCCTTAATGGCACAGAAGTAATGTCATTTGGAATCTGAATAGGAGCCAGGAGACATGTTTCACTGAGTCAGTGGAGAACCCAAGATGAGAAACTGGCCCTTCTGAGTTTCTAGTCAATTTCTCTTAATTGGAGCTCTGTGTCCCTGGCTACCCGTAATCATTACCTTTAGAATGTGTTCTCACATTTGAAAAATGTCCAAATACCTGGATATTGACTTTTTGAATTATCTACATCACAGCTGAATTCCACGTCAATAATAGCAGATAGCTAATGGGTGGGACGTGATCAAATTAGGAATGAAAAAACATCTATAGTCTGTACCTGAATTTTTTTTTAAAAAGATAAAAATGTAAAAAGTATAAATTTGCCTAAAAAGTTACAAGCAATGCACTCAGAGTCCAGAGTGACAACACTTAGAGTGCAAAGTCCATAGTGTGACCAAGTGGAAACAAGTCCCTCAGCTACTTCCTGGCTACTTCCTGTCAGCGTCCGCTTTGTGTCTTTGGTTGGCTGGTTGGTTGGTTGGCTTTCAAATTAACATCACTGCTTTCATGTTTCCCTTTTCTCTCTCCTCAGTCTTGGGTGAGGGGATAATGCAGCACTGGCAGGCAAGGGAGCTCTGGCCGTGTCAGGAGTCCAGGCAGAGGCCCCTGTGCTTTGCGTCTAAATATTAGCGTAAGATGGCTTACAAGACATGTTCTATCCGTCCCCTTAGCAAGTATCTTTCTAACGACAAAACAGTTTTAAATATAAAATCTATTATTTGCATATGATTGAAAAACTGAAATACCAAAAATAACCCAGTTTAATAGTGTCCAGGTCTAGATGCTCAATTGACTGGCTGCCAAAATTTGGATAATTAAGTAAAAATATGTACAATTTTAAAATTATTACATATTTATTTCAAAAACTTCACTTTGTCTTCTTCTCACGAAAACACATAGTTTGATTCTATTGATCTGAAGTATTAAAAAGTAAGTTATTGTGTCCCTAACATATAAACTAGGATTATATTTTAATCAAAAATATAAAGCACAGCAAACCTAGAATATAAAAATTATTTTTCATACTTTAAAAAAGTTTTTTCTTGTTTCCAATTTGGATGTTTTCTCAAACATTCAAATTATTTTGGAGAATTGTATTTTGTATTTAAGAAGTATAAGTCCATCATTTATTTAAAGAGCTTAATTATAATTAAACCTCAAAATATAAAATGATTATTAAATAAGCCTTTTATTTTCTAGAAATGTAACTAAATATTATCAAATGCTTTCATAAAACTGAAAGTAATTCCAATTCTACAGAGAGATGGACAATCCCAGTATAAAGATCCCAGTTCTTGCCTCACACATATATTGTACAGGAAGAAGTCAGCATGTGAAGTGGCTTGTTTTTATTTCCTTGATCTAAGCACTCCTCCTAATTTAGGAAAATGATCTCGCTGGGGCCTCCAAATGATTATAGGAAAAATGATCCCGGACCTCCGAATGATGTGGAGGAATGAAACTCCCAGCCTACTATATGTACGGCGAGAGTTCGTGTTCTCTAAAATCGAAGAATGAATTTGAGGAACAACAGAGGGTAAGAGCAGAAGATATTTACTGAGAGAAAGAAAGCTTCTGTCTGAGGGACAGAA
Organism: Dasyprocta punctata; assembly: GCA_004363535.1. NCBI lineage: Eukaryota > Metazoa > Chordata > Mammalia > Rodentia > Dasyproctidae > Dasyprocta > Dasyprocta punctata. The sequence continues at coordinate 8,994 of RJWM01011209.1, read as the reverse complement.
GGGGGCCTGAGTGGGTTGCCAGGGATTCTGTCATATTTAGGGACTTTTATAGAGTAAAACCATGATGGGGAAAAACTGGGAACTCGCAAGGCAGATGGGCATAAGGTGGGACATAACCATGGTTAACCAATAAGATTAACTGCTCAGGTAGAATTGATTAAATTAAGGACAAATGGGGAGGCGAGTCACGTAGTAAGTGAGGGATGCTTAAGGATAATGACTCTTCCTGTAAAAGGGTGGGATACTGATTCCTGACTTCCTCAGGGTGATATAGAATTATTTAGAATATCAATCCTTAGCATATGGGTGTATTTGTTTTGCCTTTTGTCTTGATATCTGGCCTGCAGGGAGAGGTGTGGGTCTCCTCCAAGGTCACCAAGACCTCTGGTTCTCTGTGCCAGTTTCCTTGAGGGCCTAGTCCTGTCTGACTGCCTATAATATTTCTGTCTAACTCAGCTGCCTGTAACACTCCCATTGAACTGCACCCTGCCTGCCTAGGCAATGTGTGCCTTACACACATCAGAAACACGAACCACAGACCTTCCTGGAATGCAATTGCTCTGAGGTCAAAGGCAGCTGACCAAGGATGAATACTCCTACGGTGCCAGTGGTGGTGGCCACAGGAGTGGGTATTTCAGGACTTCAATCAGACCGTGCTGGCCCTGAACACAAGATTCCAAGTCACAGAGCCTCTCCTGCATTCTCTAACAAATGCAGCTTTTTAGGCAGACTCTCCAAAGTTCAGAATCCATATGGACTTTGTTCTCATAGATCTCTGTTTGGCTCAGGCCTCTGGAGGATCCCACGTGGATTATTAGTCGCCTCCTTATTGATCACCTTTCTTCTAGACTCAGTTTCTCCATGTGAATTACGAACAGGCTGTACTGACATGTAAACAGTTACTTTTTTTGTTATTTTAAACTCAGATTCTAAGATCAATGGTAAATAGATGACATAAAACGAATAAACACATACTCAGATATACCTAGACCTAACCATCCTCTCAGCCTCCTTCACCCCAAGTTCCTCACACAAAAGCTAGAAGTTCCTAACTTGGCGGAAAGTATAGTTAGTTGCCTGATTCCAACTCCTGACAAATGAAGAGCATTCCACACAGAAATACTACTTCAACATCGGTTATCATCAGTGCATGGTTGGGTTCGGCTATAAATCACAAACTAATAAGCTGATATTAGACTGAGTATTCACTACGTGCCAGGCACTTTGCTATGAGCCTTATCCACATTTCTCATGTGATCCTCCCCATTCTCTTACAGTTAGATAATATAATTCAGCTCCCTTGAAGAAAAAGAGCTGAGAGTTTGGAAGAGTTAAGTTGCCTGCCTAAAGTCCCACAGTGAGAAAGTAATAGGAATGGGATTTGCCCAACACCAAAGCCTATGTGCTTAAACATTATTCCACTCTGCTTAGCTGTGCATTGCAGAGAGGAGGGAAGGTCTGGGTCTACAGAAATCTATGGCAAGGAAAACCAGGTCAGCTGCCATATTGTTCTTGAAGGGAAGCCACCACCAATCCAGTGCAAATCCAGAGGGGTAAAGTAGCCTGTGATTTTTTTTAAGTCTTTGATTTGGGCCAGTGTCACTTGGTGACAGAGAATAGAACCTGAGGGGCAATATTTGAAATGAACTTGTTGGACCAAAAGGAAGCATCATGGAGACAGAAACAACCGTATCAAGCGCCTACTTCAGGCTAGGGTCTTCGCACCCTGCTTGTTCAGTTATTGAAACATACTGGCAATACGAATACGAGACCCATACTTGCAATGAGAGGAATAGCGTCTCCCATTTCCCAAGTGAGAAAAAAGGTTATGGAAATATTTTGAAGAATAGATAGATGATAAAATATGGAAATTTGATGAAGAATACAAGTTAGCTTGACTTCAGAGCTGTGGTTCTTCCTATAGAATATATCACATTGCTTTTCACATACTCCACTAGATCCAGGTAAAGAACTAAGTAGGAAAGCAGAAGCACGAAGTCTCAGCTTCATGTTCACCCACTGAGTAATGCCTGTAGAATACCTTGTGGGCTGCGTGGAAAGACCTTGACTCAGGTTATATATGGATGAGCAGACAGGACTAATGAATTCTGGAACCTTTCCATGGGTGGGACCAAATCCTGTGCTGCTTGCAACCTAGGTCACAGTTGACTCACAAACCAAGCTGAGTCTGAGTTCCAGGACAAGGACCTTCATGCTGTGGTAGGTTAAGGTCAACATACACTGAATTTGATCCTATTGTTTGGGCTTTCCTGGTATGATGAGCTTGCTCGCGCTTCTAAGAGTGAGGCCATTGTAAGTCTTCTAACCTAGAAAATCCTTGACGTTCTTGAAGTTGTGCCATACAGTGCCCATCCACAACCACACCTGTACTGAACATAAGTGTGTGGGACTCAGAAAGTGCTTGGAGAAGATAGGACTTCACATCACCAAAACTGTAAGCTTTTACTAGAAAAACCACCAACTGCAGATTAAGGAAACATACAATTCTCTTTAGGGAAGAAAAAGTTGGGGGTTGTTAATGAAAATTATAAAGTAATGAAGATGGGGCTTAGGGATCAGTGCAAACCCAATTTCTACACAGACATGAAGAGGAAAAGCATAAGAACTTGATGCTGTAAGCAAAAGTCTGTGAGTTGGCTGATTCAGCTGCTGAGTTGTCCTCAGCTGTCTGGGATGTTCTTTTTTTAAACTAGGGTTATTCTTCGTAGAGGCAATGAGTGACATCACTAGTGAGTCAAGAAATGCAAATTAAAACAATGCTGAGATTTCATCTCCAGAAAGAATGGCCACCATCAAGAAATCAACCAATAAAAAATGCTGGTGGAGGTGTGAGGAAAAAGGAACCCTTCTCCACTGTCGGTGGAAGTGTAGACTGGTGCAACTACTGTGGAAATCAGTGTGGAGAGTCCTCAAAAAATTAAAAGTAGACCCAGCTATTCCTCTTCTTGGTGTCTCCCCAAAAGAATTAAAAGCATCATACCACAGCAATATATGCATAATTTATATCAACAGAGTTTATAGCGGCACAGATTGTAACAGTCAATCTTGGAAACAGCACAAATGCCCTTCAATCAATAAATGGATAAAGAAGATTTTTTCAAAAAACATTGGAGTACTACTCTGCCACAAAGAAGGATAAACTCTAGACATTTGTAGCTAAATGGATACATTCTGAGATCATAATCTGAAATAATCAGAACAATTTTTTTTTTTAGTTTTAACTTTTTTGAATAAGGTTGCTTCCCTTATAGAAATCTTCTTTTTGGACACATGTTCTCACATCATCTGGGTAAGTTTCTAAGAGTAAAAATGCTAGTCAATATTATAGATGTGCAATACAGTCAATAATATGGATGTTACAAGAAGCTGACAAAGATTTCTCCAAAAAGTACATTTCACTTTGTGCTCCATTTTAGTAACACATAATAGTCCAATTACTTCATATTCTTTTCAGGGTTTGGCAGTTCCTCCCCCATCCCCGGGGTATTGGGGATTGAACCCAGGGCCTTGAGTCTATTAAACAGGTGTCTACCACCGAGCTACAGCCTCAGCCTCATCTGTCTTTTGATTTGAGCCATTCACTGGGAGTGAAATGGTAGTTTCTGCTGTGGGTTTAATTCTCCTGATGAGTAATATTATTAACCATCATCACTGGCCATTCCTGTCTTCTGCGAAATATCTGTTCAAGTTCACCACTGTTAGCACCTGGAGCTTCTGCTGACTCAAATTCTTTCCTAATCACTGTGTGTTACATTAACCCAGGGTCCACACCTCCCTGGAAACCTTTCTTTCTTTCTTTCCCTCCTGGGCCCTTCTCTCCTGCCCAGTCCTGCTGCCCTCCCTTGCTACCCCTGCCCCATTTCTACCCCCATCTTTATTTCATGTTCAACAAACCCTTCCCTGAAAACTGCTACAGAATCCAAGTCTACCTGAGACTTAGCACTGGGCTCTTAGTATGAGGAAATAATAAAAGGTAAGAGCAGTAGCAGGCTGGTAAATATTTAGCAACTGGCTTTCTGGAAAACATAATTAATTTTTAAAGTTTTGCTTGAGGGAACAAATTTATTGGAACTACATTTGTGTTACTTTTTTTAAAAAAAAATCCTTACTTTTTTTTTATTTTCCACATTTGTGGCTGGTATGTGGGTCTCCATTCTGGGAAGCTTTGATTTAAAGTATAAATCTGTCTCCTGCCTCCCCACCAAAGATTAAATGGGGGCTGTTTCAAAGACACGATGCAAAGCAATGCATTTGTTTAACCAAGTTGAAATGAGTTTGGGAGAGCTTTTGCAAAGTGCCCTCTCAATTGACTTCAATGAATATTTACTGGGCATAAACCCCACACTAGGTAGTGCCAGAAGGAAGAGGAAATACATACGTTGGCCATAATGAACTATAAACATTATACCAGGAGTGTGAGAGTATGAGTAAAGGGAGAAAAGGAATTAATTTTTCTGGGAGGGAAGAAAGATGCCATTTTAGGTATTTTCTGGCTATGGGGGTACTATATGAGGAGTTACAACATCTCTACTGTTTCTCTAGCAGTGAATAGGTGATCACATGGGTAATACGTGAAATATTGAACACATTATGCCACACTCGTCAGCCACTTTGCTAGCATCACTCCACCACCGCCTCTACGTAATGACCACAGGACACAGGGGCTGGCATTATCTCCACCTCGCAGCTGGGAAGTTGGAAGACGGGTAAGTTCAAGCACTTTGCCCAAATTGCACAGCTAGTAAATGGCAAGGCTGGAATGCAAACGCAAGTCTATTTGATTGCAGAATCCAGCTCTCAATGTCCACATCTGAGAAAATAAAGCTTCATGGCAGCAGGGCAGGGTCAGGATGAAGGGAGGCCACCATTACTGAGCTGAGATTATACATCAGGCCACTGTGCAGTCCATATTGTGTCTCACTTAGACACGTGCCAGTGAGCAAAATGGGTACAGTCAGCAATATCAGGTGGCCCAACCACATCCATGTATACCAGTTTGTGCAATGCAGTCATCTGGGAGTAGGATTAACATCTCCTGATACTCTCAGAAGTAACTTGGGTTGGCCAGCACATTACATGGTCACTCTAGCCAGTACCATCATGTAACACTGTAGCAAACTGTATCCATGTACAGAGGAAACTATCACCCTGAATGAGAAAACAGTCAGCTCTTCAGTTGGCCCATCTTTTCATCCGTCTCCATCTCGCCATCCAATTTCCATTCACTAAGCAATGCACTTGTTCATGCTTTTCATCACTTTATTATGTCTGATGGTTCTGGACCTCATGCGTCTTCAATTTGGGTCAAGACAATTTGAGTTCATCACAAAGCAACAGAAGTAGGAGTTGGGAGAAACCCCTGCCGCTGAATATTGACAAGATGCAGACTCCCACTGGTGGGAGAATGAACCAACCCTCCCCTCCGCCCACCAGCCATGGGAAGGAAACCGGAACATGAGGCAACAGCATTTGAAATCACCAGCACTGCAAATATTCAAGGCCATTATAGATACATTGTCCTCAAGGAAGTAAGCGAACCCCAAAGTGTCTGCTTGCCAGGCAGGTAGGCAAAGTTATTGCGAGCTCTTTCTCATGTCTTTGCCTGGGGGTTCCAGTTGGTGAAGACAGGATTGTACTTCATGCTGACAAGGGAGAAAAAGATAAGAAGAAATAAAAAACAGGGGGAACACATAAACCAAGTTAAAGCTGCACATCAAAACAGGAGTGATCACACACGTAGCCCTTCAGTGCTTTCAAGCCCTTTCTCGTCCATCTGCTTGAGCGACACTAAGCAGGTGGGTCAAAGGCGAGGGCATCAGTGGACATCATTTTCGTCTCAGCCTTTCTGCTCCCTGGGTTGCTGAACTCAAGAGACCTGGGCTTCCAAAATCTGTCAAAGAGCTGCACTGTGGATTGGGGGAGATCGTAGCGGTAAAGCACCTAGACCATGGTATGGACTTGTGGCTGGCTCACCATTCACAGCATTTCACACACAGAAGACCCTACTGTACCGGCTCCATTTAACAGATGCTAGCATTGAGGTTTGGGGATCCAGGGACTCGCCCAAGGTCATGGCTAGAGAGAAGGCAGTCGTCTGGTTCAAACTTTTTAGTTCCATGAAGTACTACATTTTTTTCCATGTAACCTTTGGGTTTGAAGTTGTATTTCTACACGTGTCAGATGTCAGAATAAGGCAAAGTATTCAGGGAGGTCTGTTCTTTGAAATCTGCCTTTGATCTTAACACAAATTGCCCTGCTATTTTCAAATGGAATAACTTCGCAAAATGCCTTTTCCTCAGAAGCCTGTGATCAAATCTCACACTTCTGTGAAATAATTGCTTGAGACCTTAAGACTGCTGATGCTTGCTTGAGTTCAGACAGCTGGTAAGTAAAGGATGTTTCTCAGACTATGATCAGTCGCTGTGTCTCTCATAGACTGGATGAAAGGGGTTGGTATCACGATCTTGTGGCTTCTCTAAAATGCCCTGTGTCTTATCTTGGGCTGACAGCAGCAGAACATGCCAGATAGGCAGACGGTGGAGTAACACACCTGAATCCTTTTACTTGTGCCAAAAACGGATGAAGAGACACTTGAATCATTACTACCTCACCTACCAAAATGTGAACATGAATTTGGCGATCTTTATAGTCCCTTTCACCTCAAATACACTAAATATCCCATTCTGTGCCTCTGGCCCACACCACTTTTTTGTTGACCGCTTAAAACTTTGATCCAATCCAGGGCTTCCTATAATATCAGCGTTTCCTATTAAAAACTAAACTGAGGTGAACTAAAACCTAATCTGTTCAAAGTATGTCTTCCTAAACCCCTGCTCTTGGTACCAGAGAACAATTCTGACCCAGGAATACGCCTGTTACTAGCGAGTTCTCAGGTCATGGTTGGGGATGCACCTGGCCTTTGCTGTATGTATCTATCCGCAGACCTCTCTAAGCAAAGGAACCTGTAAACAAGGGCATGAAGGATAAAGAAGAGGTGAAAACAGCTTAGGCGATAGAAGACAGAGGAAGTGTAGGTGCAGAGGGGTAAAGGGAACAGAAGAAATGTAAAGATCCTAAAGCAGAATGGGGGTGATACTCAGGACAAAACAAAGGGCAGTGGCAGAGAAAAATTGAAAATCAGATAGCCCTGAGGGACTGAGATGAGGCTGGAAGGGGTGGAGTTGGAGGACTCAATTTTATAGGGTTTCTAGGACAGTTAGATAAGGATTTTGGATCCCGTCCTGAGCGTATTCAATCATTTGACCAATCATCCATTCAACTGAAAATCCCTAACAGAAATGCAAACATTTCATTATTTTTTATCTTCAAAGGAACACACGCTAATTGATAAGGAGCTGGTCAGGGAAGTCAGATGTAAAATATCTTGGGCTTTTCTGTGAGTGGCGTCCCTTCCCAAGTGCCCTCTCTGTGTTTTCACTCTCTGTCCCCGGAGGCCATCACTGCTGTCCTTGAATATCAAAGTAAGCTCAGAATTGCATTTCATTGTCAAATGATCACATCCAGATAATTATATTATGGCTTTTAGGGACATATGATCAAGTATTATAATACATCAAGAAGAGTCTTGAAGAAACTAACATTCAATCTCTGCTCAATTCTATTTTCCTCTACTCTGTCTTTTGCTTAGGGCTATAGAAATATGCTGCTTTTCTAAAGTATCACATATTTTTCAATCCTTTTATTCTTTTTCATTAGTTTCAAAATTGAATTTTTTTTTTTTTTTTTTTTTGTCTTTTTGAGACAGGGTCTTGCTCTGTAATTCTTGGTGGCTTTGAACTCACTTTGGAGTCCAGGCTGGCCTCAAATTCACAATGATCCTCCTGCCTCAGCCTCCTGAGGACTGGGATTTAAAACTGATTTTTAAAAATACTCAAAAGACATTACTGTTTTCAATAATGACCTTTAAAAGATATCAGAAACAAATCGATAAAGTTAATTGACCTTGGGGAGTCTTGGAACATTTTAGTCCTGGGTTTGAATTCTGACTGCATTTAGTGGCCCTAGAAAATTTTATATCTCTGAGTCTTAATTTTCCAAATTGAAAAATTAATTAGAGGAATACTTATATTTCATTGTTGTGAGGACTATAAAATATTTACAAATATAAATCTAGTGATAGGAAGGAATAAAAGAAGAAAAGGACGGAGGAAGAAAAGAGGGATCAAAAGAAGCAAAGAAGAGGGAAGAGAATTTAAAATATCAGCAAAAAACACCTTTGTTGAATGGTCATGGTGGTGCACATCTGTAATCCCAGCACTTAGGAGACTGAGGTAGGAAGATTGCTGCAAATTCCAGGCCAACCTGGACTACATAGTGAGATCCTGCCTCAAACAAACAAACAAACAAACAAAAATCACCATTAGGAGCTGGGTGTGATGGCACACACCTATAATCCCAGCACTCTGGAAGGCTGACGCAGGAGGATTTTGAGTTCAAATTTAAGTGGGCAATTTAGAGACTTAGTGAGACTCTGTCTCCAGATCAAAACCAAAGAAAAGGGGAGGGGGAGAAATGAAGATTAAGACTAGTATGAAGGCATTGGATTCAATCCTCAGTGAAAGACAGGAAGGAAAGAAGGAAGGAAGGTAGGAAAAAAGGAAGGAAGGAAGGAAGGAAGGAAGGAAGGAAGGAAGGAAGGAAGGAAGGAAGGAAGAAGAGAATTGCTGGGCCAGGGATTTAGCTCAGCGGTGTAAGTGCTTGCCTGGCAGGTGTGAGGTTGTGAGTTTGATCCCTGGTACCAAAAGAAAAAAAAAAAAAAAGAAGAAGAAGAAAAGAAAGGAAGTATTATGAAATCATCTAAAACTTCTCTCAGTTTTGTGGCTCAATAGCCAAGTTCCTTTTTCAGATTGGTGGCCTTCCAGAAGTACTATCAGTCTGGGACACTGGATATGTGACACTTGCCAGCCTGTGCTGTAAAAGAAGAAACTGTTACAGGCAACTGAGTTAGAAATA
>RJWM01011208.1:0-60446 GCA_004363535.1 Dasyprocta punctata | reverse complement strand
TGTGTGTCCTCAAACTCCTTCCTCCATACAATTCCCTCTGTCTCAGCAGATGATGTAATCTTCTGTGCCAGTAAGAAAAAGCAAAGCCACCAGGTAAACTCCTACACTGTTGTACCTAATGAGAACAGAGTTCTGTCTGTTCTCAGAGGAAAGTCTAGTGCCAGGGACATAGTAGGGAATTGGAAAGTATTTATTATTTCGTTGTTAAGCATTTATTGAATGAAGCAGCAACTATCACAACCTAAAGTATGTGCCGTTCTCCCATATTCAGAGCCAAACCCGGTGAGTTGCCTTAGCCAGGAAACATGGACTGAGAGGACATGATGAGCCTCATTGCCTGGGGCAACGTTAAGAGCTGGTATGTGGTTTGCCATTTTCTTTACCTCTTTTGCCTGTTCAGATAGGGGCTGATCCAGTCACCTAAACCCAGACAGGTGACCAACATGGAACTGAGTTGGAACCAAGAAGCATCAAACACTGTGAGTGAGAATAAGCCTTTCTTGTGAGCCCCAGAGGTTATAGGGGTTGTGACCACACTGTGACCTCATCAGTGCTGATGGACACAGGCCTCTGCACATTTTCCTTCCTCCAGGCTCAGAAAGAGATTTCTTCTCTGTGCCACAGATTTATCTCCCCACCCTGGGAGGTCTCTTTACGTATCCTTCAGCTGTCATTGCCCTTTCTCATCTCTGCATTTTCAAACACTTACTTTCTGTGGACTTCTCTATATCATAGAAATATATTTAAATCTCTCCCATCTTAGAAAACAAAACCAAACAAAACCTTCAATGACCCCACTTCTTTTACCAGTTGCCACTTCTTTCTCCTTTTTCAGAAAAACAGGGCTTCTATTTTCCATCTCTACTTTCTTTGCCCATCTTACCTACTCTGGTCTGTGAGGTACTGACACGTTGGCCATACAAGCAGCAGATTTAACAGTTACACTTCACAGATGTTGGCTGGTAACACAAGTCCAGAAAAAAAGAGTCTTTGCTTCTTTTAGGCACTATGCCTCTCATTTTCCTCTCTGAAACCAAGACAAGAGACTTTTTTTTTTTTTTACAAAGAAGACTCAGTTTATTTAACAATTTCTTCTGCCATGGACCTCTTTGTTCTAATGCATGGTGGTTTCTTCTAGCCTGGCTGGCATCCTCTGTAGCCATATGTCTTATAGCAGTTAAAGTCATGGTTTGTGTCTAAATGTCCCCCTGAAAGCCTCATGCAATCATGACTTTTTTGGGAAGTAGCTGAATCTAGAGTTTGTGACTGATTTATAGTATAATGCTGGCTTTAAAGGTGCTGGGATTGAGCCTGGGTGATTACTGGATCAATACACTGATTGAACTGGCACCACCCTAATACCAGCAGTCTGGATAAGATAAAAAGGGGCAGAGGGCCAGAAATTTACCTCAACAGCTCAAGAACTTTTCTGGTAAGTGCAAGGTTGTGCGTTCAATCCCCCATACAAAAAAAAAAGGGGGGGCGGAGAGGCTTTTTCATTGTTTTTCTCTTCTGCCGCCATGAACTATTGCCTCTTTGCCATGTGCCATTGTGTGTGGGAGCCAGCAGGTTATAGTGTGAAACCTCCACACACTGTGAGCTAAATTCCTCCCTTAATTCGGTGCATTGGATATTTTGTGTCAGGAATGAGAAAAGTAAGACAGGCACTGATCTGAAAATAATGAAATACTGTAAATTGGGATGGAGATGTTTGGAAGGAACCGGATGAGACTGGAGACATTGAACTTCTAAATTCTGATGAGATTATTTTTGCCAGAGGAAAGAGATTTCTTCACTCTGACTGGTAGAGGCATCTGTGGTGGTATCCTCTCCACCTCTGTGTGAGGAAACTAAATCTGTGTTATATCTTTGGTTTTTTTTTCCTTTGTATTCCTACCTCATGTAACATAACATTGATCGACTTAATCTCAATATTAAGTGTTGTTAAATGTATGCTATAAGTTATGTAATATCAAGGGAAGAGTAAATATCACCCAAAGAAAATTTGCTTCCTATTCTGGGGAAGGAATTAATACCTTTCCAGTTATATGCAGGATTGTTCTATTGTGTTAGATGGAATTATGAACTTGCTATTGTCTTTATGTAGAGATTAAATACAGTTTAAGGAGATGTGTCTGGTTGTCAAGTTGACAAGGGGTGGATTGTGATTGTTAATCATGAGATGTCAGCTTGACTGGATGAAGCAATGCCTGGCAGATTAGTTAAGCACACCTTTGGATGTCTCTATAGGTGGTTGGCATGTAGGCTAGGAAACTAAAGGGAGAAAACCCACTCTGATCGTGGGTGGTACCATCCAATAGGTTGGAATAAAAGGGAAAGAATAAGGAAGTCAGCATGCATTTGAAAAGCTTCATTCTGCTTGAGCAGGAGGTTCCATCACCTGTGCACATCGGACAAGTGTTTTCAGCCTTGCAGTGCAGATTCACACCAGTGATTCTCTGGGGAACTTTCAGCCTTCAGTCTGAGACTGGTGCTGTGTTTTTGATCTCTCTTGTTTTGTGTCTGTTATGGTTTATACACTGTGTCAACTTCAGACCTCTAGAAGCTTAACTAAGTAACCCAGCAGCTCTACATCCTGGGGTGAAGAGCACAAGCAGTTACCTGTTCATTGTGTCAATTTGAGAAGGTTCACAAGTTTAATTGAGAGACTCAGCAGGGAGCCAGGGTTTGTAAATATCCTCATCCTGTACAAAGGAAGGCAAGGAGATTTGTGAATGCTGCACCCACTCTGGAGTGGGGGGAGGTGTCCAGTGTACAATATAAGGGAGAAAAAGAGGCTTGCTCTTGCCCCCTTTTTGCTCTGGCTGTTGCCTTGAAGTGTTGCCCCTGTGCCGTGCCACCCTACCTTGGAGCCAGCTGATTATGGACTGAAACCTCCAAAAACTGTAAGATAAATAAACCTTTCCTTCCCTAATTTTGGGTGTCACGTGTTTTGTCTCAGCGATGAATGAAAAGTAACCAAGACAGTGTCCTTCAGCTTCTTGGAGTGTAAAACTACTGGATCTTCTAACGCTTCAGCTCACCAGTGGTCATTATGGATTTTCCTGCTTTTGAAAACCTATCTATCTATCTATCTATTCTATTCCTAGTCCTTTAGATAATCCTAACCAATACAGAAATCATCCTGTTTGAATAAAAAATCCTCTCCTCACTTTTCTCAGGATACTGTTACTTGCAAGGAACACAATAGCCTAATTAAAGAATAGGGGTTTAAATTTTCATCCACAACAGAAAGTATTAAGGTAATCTTTTCTAGGGTGTATTCAGTAACTCAAAAATATCAAGATGCTTGCTTTCTCCCCACCTCCCTTTCCCCTTTGTTATCCTCAGTGTATTTTGAAGACTCATCCTTGTGTGACCACAAGATGATGACCTTACAGATTATGACAAAAGTACACACAGGCAGAAAACAAAAAGGAATTTGTTTTGTGTACATTGTTCTCCTTTTAGTAGCTGTGGACACCTTTCCAAGAGTCTCCAGCAGACTGCCCTTGGGCCTTGCTCTCCAGAGTGAGATGCATTATTGTGCCTTAGCTGCAAGGGAGTCTGAAAAAGTGAAAATGCTGACAGATTTCATCTCTATGATGGGGGTGTAGCTCCTCCAATGAGGAGGGAGGGGGCTTAGAGAGACTGCACATCCCTGCTAACTAGAAGCCCAAATGCCTCAGAGGGAATTCTATGTTTACATGAAAAACTTTGCCCCTGCATTTGGCCTACTCTGTCTCCTTCTTGTTAGGGAGTAATAATCTCACCACTCCAGATAACTGCATAATTTCCAAAGACCTGTTAATAATATCTTCTAATGGATCAGACTGTCTTAATGCAATAGAACTACTAGTGGCCTTCCTAGTATTTCCAAGAAACTGTAGATGAATGTCCCACTCCTTTCCTTCTTCCTACTGCCTTTTCCCCACTCAATGTTTGCTTTTTAAAGTAACAGAGGACTACATCTACTCCTAATGAAGGCTCATAAAAATATGAGTGGGCTAGCAAAAGCATTTGTACTTTTTTCCTGGAGTAATTGATAATATCGCTGAAGAGTAATCACAATCACTTATTTTCATACACACTTTTTGAATGCATTTCTTTATAACCTTATTTCATTGTTCCCGTCATATCATTACACCAAATATAACAAAATATTGGGTCTCATATTGTTAATAGCAGTTCTTAAATACAGTGTAGGTACTTTTTAATGCATTATGCTTAGACTTTAAACTTGAATGTGAACTACCATAGAATAAATTATCATTACCTTCTGAAAACATTTATTAGGCACTTAGTTTCACATGGTACTTCTCTAGCTGGTCTATTAAAAAAAATCAGTGCAATATATTTTGCTTAGAGATTAAGTATTAAATGTATGGGTGGTAGTTGATTGGGTGAAATATTCATAATTATCACTGATAAGAAGGGAGGCCAAGCCCCGGCTGCACTCAGAGGGATGGATGCAATTCAGAAGAGTCTTTATTCAGTTCGATGAACAACCTACTGACAAAGGTCTCCATCTTAAAGGCCTGATCCCCAGTCTGTGGTGGAACTCTTGGGGGTTGGCAGAACCTTTAAGAAATGGGGCCTAGGGCTGAGGATGTAGCTCAGTGATAGAGCGCTTGCCTAACATGCACAAGGCCCTGAGTTCAATTCCCAGTAGAAAAAAAAAAAAGAAAGAAAGAAAGAAAGAAATGGGGCCTAGTGGGAGGTCTTTGGAACACCAGGGGTATGCTCTGAAGGGCTAATAGAACCCCAGTCTCTTTCACTTCTGGTTTTGCGGTCAGGTCTTCCTCTGCCATGTGTCCCCTCCATGGTGTACTGACTCACCACAGTCCTAAAAGCCACAGGATAACTGATGATGGACAGAAACCTCCAAAACTATGAGTCAAAAGAAAGTATTCCTCTTTTAAATTTGATTATAATCATGGAAATCTGATTAACACTTACTATGCTTAAGATCCTGTTAGGCCCATAGGGTTTTATGTAGTAGAATCTCTGCCTTCTAGAAGCAAATAATCTTTTGGGGAAAGCATACACATATTACCTGAGAATCCATTTTCCTTCTTTGAAGGACAGTTCATGGCTCCCTAAAAGTTGTCTATTTCAACCTTGCTCTGCTGAAATCTTACGTCGAACCTATATTGCCCTTTGGAAAGAAGTTCCATGTCTATAGGAGCTTCCAGAGAAGGCAGGGGAAGACGCAAAAGGTTTACTCCTTGGTAGAGTACATTACCAAGTGCATAAATTTTGTCTTGGATGCAGTTAGACCTATCGGCTGCCACAAAAGTCTCCCAAACAGTGGCTTAAGTAAAATTTAAATTTGTTTCTTTCTCCGAGAATAAACAGTGCAGGGATGATATAATAGTTTAGAAATCCGTACTCTGTCTTTTTCACCTACCATCTTCAGCTTAAAGCTTTAATGCTATGACCTAAATCGCCTGCTATAAATCTGCTCCTGAGATTGCATTGAGATGGCAGCTATGTGCAGAATAGAATATGGATAAGAGAGCAAGAGTACACAGTCAGTGATGTCTGCATGATAGATGATGGTGGCTTAGACTATGATGGTTGGGGTAAAAGAGAAAGAGGGGATCTAGTAATCAGGACTTTTTGAGAGATAAGATGTGTGTGGTGGATTGAAGGGAGGTTCATGGGGTTGTATAGACAGAAGAGTGAACTGATGATTTGTGGGCTCTGATTTAAAACTGGATGGTTCCATTAAGTGAGCTGTGAATACCTGAGGAAGGTGAGATTGTGAGGCTAACTCAAGAGTTCAATTTAGGCAGTTTAAACCTTAGATGCCTATTAGATAATTATGAGATTACCTGTCTGGATTTCTCATTTCTTTGACATGATGTCTAAATGGATATACAACAAGTGGCTACCTAATTAAGAATACATCAATGCACTAATCCATTCTTAAGTTTCTTTTCTGAAATTTCCTGGCCATTTGTTTTCAGCAGCCTTTGTAGCTTTCAATTTCCCTAGCTCCATTTGGCCCGGTGCTGGTTTCCTGTTCCCCTCCCCCATGCCAAACCTGTGTTTCATTGAATGTCTTGGGACCAAATCTGTACAAATCATGCTATATGAAATAGACAGATGGTTTTTTTTTCAAGAGAAAAAGATCTTGGAAATTTTTGTCTTGTATAAGTTTCTTCTTTTGGTGCTGTCCATTTATTGGGTATATGAAAAAAACATTTTAAGAAGAAGATCAAACAGTAAGTAAATATTAATGAGTTGTTATTTATTACTGGCATCATTCTATATTAAGACTAAATATCTACTACAAATGAAGACAAATCAAAAGAAAAAGTATTGTATTCTTCATTAAAAAATACCTTAAGGGTATTGTCACGAACTTTGAGCAAATCCTTAGTTTGGCAGGTCCAGAAATAATTCCACCAGGTTGCTGAAAGCTGATCAAGCTATAGAGAACTGAAAAACATTAACTAAATAGTCAATCAAATAGTTGGTCTTTTTTGAGGGAAAAATTTAACAAATTGCATTGTGAAATAAACCAGGCTTCACAATGAAATACTTTTGACTATTGCTATGGTTTATACATTGTGTCAACTTGAGAAGTCTAGCAGCTTAATTAAGTAACTCAGCAGCTCTACATCCTGGAGTGTAGACCACAGTTACCTGGTCATTGTTATAATTTGAGGTCAGAAGTTTAGCTGAGAGACTCAGCAGGGAGCCAGGGGTCTTACTTGGTAAACATCCTCATCCTGTGCAAAGGAAGGCAAGGAGATTTGTGTATGCTACACCCACCCTGGGTGGGTGTGTGGGGGGGTCCTGTGTACTATATAAAGGAGGAGAAGAGGCTTGCTCTGCCCCTTTTTACTCTGGCTGCTTTTGCTCGGCTGCTGCCTTGAAGTGTTGTTCCTGTGCCATGCCACCCTGCCTTGGAGCCAGCTGATTGTGGACTAAAACCTCCAAAAACTGTAAGCTAAATAAACCTTTCCTACCCTAATTTTGGGTGTCTGGTGTTTTGTCTCAGCAACGAGTGAAAAGTAACCAAGATAACTATATAACAGGATTCCTCTGAAAACCAGTTTGCATGTCACTGATTTGTTTGGAGATGTTGACATATAGTATTAGATGTCCTCAAAAGATATCTCCCTTAAACTATCCGGGTCTGGGGAACTAACTTGCTTTACTCTAGGGAAAATTCTGTCGAGGTCAGTGCTCTTGGTCTTCTAAAATCGAAGCACCATCCTCCAGGACAGTAGCAGATGAACACAGACAAGTTTCACAGGTTCCATTTCATGCAACGTATGATGCAACTGGAGAGGGGGAACAGTTTCATTTTCCATGACACTTGAGCCATGGCTTTTAGACACAAACATTGGTCATCTTCCAAGCCCAGCAACAAATTTGTAAAACCATCTCTTCAGTATTCTGTGTTATGATTATATTACTTCCTGCTTTCACTTTCGGAAGGTGATCTTAGTCTGTCCCCACTTTCTAAATATTTTAGTGCAGTCCTTCGCATGCCAACAATATTCACTTTTTAAGAATGACTTTGAAGTTGTGTGCCAAAACTATTACATGCACTGAGAATTCACAAGTTTCTTCACAATGAAATCAATCAAACTAATTAAGGAGCAAAGTGAAGGAATCTCCTGCTCCCTTTAGGCCTAACATCTTAATGGTTTCACCATCTTGACATTGCTACACTGAAGACCAAAACCTCAAAGCTTGAACCTTTGGGAGACAAACCATGTCCAAACCATAGCACCACCTCTATGCCCTGTCATGTGGACTGTGCTGACCTGCTGCTTGTTTCAGCAAGGGGGAGAGAATCTTTTAATGAAGTAGGGTGCTGCCTTGTGTAACATAACCATGTACATTGTCGTCTCTGCCATGTTCAATGCTTGCAAGCAAGCTCCTATTCTACTCAGTCTGAAGGATGCTGATCATACAAGGGCACTTTGATTTCCCTTCAATTCCTGAAATGTGCCGTGTTCTTTTCTGCCTCAGGTTATTGGAATGCATTATTCCCCTTTCCAAAACGCTTTCTTCTTCCCAGATTTACCTAATTAAATTTTACTCTTCTTTGGATTTCAACTTCAACATCCCTTTCCTAGGGAACCAGTCTCAGAACTACCAGCCTGAGAGTGGGCCATTTTTAGACATGATAGCAGCCTCTTGTGCATATCTTTCACACCACTCACTGTGGCTTGTAATTCAGTATTTGATCACTCTCCATCTCTCCTACTGACGGTTCACTCCACAAGAGAAGGAACAGTGTCAGCTACCTGATCATGAGTATAGCCCTAGCACCTAGCACAGCACTGATTACAAAGTAGGTAATATGTTACTGTTCACAGCAGCCAAGGCAGGGAAAGGAAGATTGCTTCTATCCTAGCTGCTCTCTTGGGAAGGACTTGGGAAGATTTAAAATTATACTGCCACTGTCATTGTCCTCCAGAGGATTGTTCTAGTAGCAGTTTTTTTTTTTTTGATACCATCTAAATTTCTTCTGTGATTTTTTTTCTGTTCAGGTTGCATCTGTCTTTCAACATTTTATTAGGTGTATTTTCTAATATGATCATTTCTTCATAAAAATATTGGTCTTTGGTAATTTCCAAAAGCTGAAACAAATCTTTAGAATTGTCTCCTTTCCAATGCGATTTATTCGTTTCTCTTTATCATAATCAAACTTGCCAAAGTTCTTTTTATTTCATTGTTCCTTTCGAGGAAAGAGCTTACAGTGCTGCTGAACAAGTAATATATGCTATATGATAAACTTCGCTTTTAATATTTTATTATCTATTTTTTACTTTTTGGAGTGATTTTGTCTTTCTAGTTTCTTGAGCTAATTTGTTTTTAATCATTCTTGTTTTTAAATATATTGAGTTGGTATGCTATATATTTCAAATACTACTTTGGCTATGTTACTCATATTTTAGACAATTATTTCCCATTTTAAAAATATTTCACATTTTACTTAAAAAGTTTGTCACTTCAGTTTTGATATCTGAATATGGTGATACCTCAATTCTTGTATGCTTCTGTTAGTGAACTCTGCATTGAGTGATGAACACAGCTGTTGCCATATTCCTGGTATGAACATGAATGTGGCCACCTTCCCCTGAACCATGGAATGAATTTAAGTACGGTGGTACAGTGGTACCTTGGCTCATGAATGCTTTTGTTTGCAAACAATTTGATTCATGAACAGAAGGGTTTGGCAAAATTTTGTCTTAGTTTGCAAACTCTACATTGGGTGACAAGTGTGACCATAGCCATCTTTCCTATGCAAATATAAATGTCACCATCTTTTCCAAAATAGTAAACAAATTAAGTTCATGAGCCAAAGTACCACTGTATTATGGAGGTTCTTTAGAAACATTTATTATTCTCTTGTTAATTTCTAATTTTACTCAAATGAGATTGAAGAATCAAGCTTGTATGATTTTTGCTCTCAAGAATTTCTTGGAATTTGCTTTATTTTCCTTTAACTTGATTTATGTTCAATCTTTATGATTATTCCAGTAGTGTTGGAAAACAATGTGGATACTCTTTTTTTTAAAACGAATAAATCTATATCAAATAAAGTTGGTCAGTTTTATTATTCAAATTCTTTACATTCTTAAATGCTGTTTGATCCATGAGCTACTGTTAGATATATGCCAGTCTCCCTCTTATCTTGTCAATTTTTTGCATTAATAATATTTTCAATGTTTTACTTTAGAATTTGTGCTGGTTAAAGTTTTTGACTATTCTACCTTTTTTTCATAGATTGTTTCTTTCATTGATGTAAAATATTCTCCTTTCCTTCTTAATAATTTTTCATCTTGGATTCTTTTGTGTGTGAGATTAATATGGTCACATGTGCCCCCTTTTTATGAACATTTATCTTGGATATCTTTTTTCTCAAAACTTGATTCGATTTTTGGGGATTATTTTGTTTTAGATATGTCCATTATAAAAACATACAACTAGACTTGTACAAAACACAGTTCTTTTCCTGTGCATTCATATTATTTAATCTACTTATATTATAGGGCCACATTCTGACATTTTCTTTTGTAGTTCTGACTACTATTTATTGATTTTTTCCTTTCCTCTAAAGATCAGAAGAAAAATCCTAAAAGTTCCTAGAGCAAAAAGATGAGCTACCTAAGCAGAATGTCAATGGATTTTGCATGTGATGATGCAGGACCCTGGCAGACAAGAAACCATATATCTAGTACAGGGGTGGGGAATTTTTTAAAACTAGAATTCTGTAACCTAGAATTCAGCAGTTGAACTTGCCGAGGCAAAGAAACATTTCTGAACAGGCCATGTTTGCACAGGACTTGGCTGTCCCCTGCTTTGTCTGGAGAGGGAAACCATGCTGGGAGGGCAAAGGTCACACGTGGTCCAGCTCTTTGTGCTGCAATTTTTCATATTCTTGCCCAATTGTGCTCCTTTGTATTTGTGGTTCCTGAGTTTGGAACATGGGTCAGCAAACTATGGCTTTTGGGCCAAATCTACTGTGCTGGTGATTTTCTGTAAATAAAGTTGATGGGGACATAGCTCTGCTTGTTTGTTGACTAATCTATGCCTGCTTCCTCCTCAAAGGCAGCCTTGAGGAATTGTGGCTCAGAAAGCCTAAAATCAAGGGGAGGACGAGGGAGGAAAGAGAGGCCCCTGGGGTGCCATATGGAAGAGTTGTAAAACTGACCTTGCTCTTTGAATGACCCTGAACATGATGAGCATAGCCTTAAATTTTACTTACCAGCCAATTCTCACCCTATTCCCTACTCTCTAAATATTTACCATGTCTTCTTTAATAGAAATCTTTTCCCAGAATCTGGCTTAAAGTACCTTTGAAATTGTTTGTATTTTTAGGATATTTTCTCTTTTACATGATACAGTCTATAATTTTCCACATTTTACTCTCAGTCTGATCAGACATACTTTCCATTTTGTGATTCTTTTTTTTAAATACATTTTTTGTAGGTGTTTTGGGAAGGAGAAAAGGTGGATATATTCTACAAAGTGATCTAATAACAATTTAGTCAAAAATACATTTTTAACACTAATTTTTATTCATTGGTTCCATCATCTCCCCTCCCCCATTTTCTTATAAAATTTATTATTGGGAGTTCTACATTTTCAGAATAAATCTGACAGAAATACAGAGGACATGACATAACCACTGTTAGCTTCCTAACCACCACTTGGTCCAATTCCTAAAAGGTTCATAAATATGTCACTAGAAATTTTATTCATATTGATTTTTTTACTTTAAGTCCTTTTATATTTATTGTGGGAGGCACAGAATTAATATCTTTCTTTACTTCTTCCTGGCTGCCTCACATAGTAAAATCTGTTATTTATTCGGTGTGCTCTTCACGGCTTTGTACTAGGTGGTGGGCTACAGTGGTGATCAGGAAACAGACTCCATTCCCGCTCTGTGGAGCCAACACTCCAGTGGGAGAAATGGAGGCTGATCAAGTACTGAGTAACAAGCCATAGTGAGTGGTGTGAGAGGAAGGCACAAGGGGCTGGATCTGGGCTGGCAGCTCTAGAAATGCTCCCCCAGAATGTGATGTTCAAGCTGAAATATACAGGGAGAGTAGGGATTTATGAGATAAAACTTCCAGCGTGAAAAAAGACATTTGAAAGAAAAGGAGCAATTTATGCAAATAACCAGAAATAGGACACAGCCTGGCAGAGCATTCTGGGAACTAGAAGAAGTGAGGGCTGATAGTCACTGCCTTCAGGGAAGAGAATGGAGAAAAAAGGCTGGAAAAAGAGGACAGGGGGCCATGTCATAGATATGATGTAAATTCTGGTCCTAATTTTTATGGCAAATGGAATCAAAAACGATTTGTCAATTAGGTCAAAGATGAGATGGAGGATCTGAGGTGGCCAGTGAAGAGACCATTATGTAGTGTCCTGGTGAAAGTTGAGGTAGATTTGGACTACAGTGTCAGAGAAGAAAGAAAAAGAAATTGATTTGCTTAAGAGGCATTCAGAAGGTAATGTGAACGACTCTGTGATGGTTTGAAGTTCGGGGTTGAGGAAGCAGTGGGTGGAAAGAGTGACTCCCAAGCCCCTAACTTGCTCAGCTGAGTGTATTCTGGAGCCATTTACTAAAATAAAAACACCATGCATAAACAAACTGGGGGATAGAGCACGTGTTCAGTTGGAGATATCTTTGGTGTACACACAAAGATTTCACAACACTATCATGACCCAGAATGCTCAGAGAGGCCCAGGATAGATGCAGAGGTAAGATATGAAAGCAGTGGGTGTGGTTGCGATTGCCCAAGGTTGGTAGTTTAAATGGCTTATGGGTGAGCCCCAGGAATGCACAGGCTGTGCAGCAGAGGGTGAGCCAACCAGGGGCACTAGAGAGTAGCTGCTACAGAGGCAGGAGGAAAAATCGAATAGCACAGTGTCATGGAAACTAAGAAAAGGTGCAAAAGGGGATCAGCCATCAGTGTGCTGTTGGGTTGAGATGGGCACCAAAATGTTTATTGAGCTTGTTAGTGATCTTTATGAAAATAGTTTCATAGTTTGCCAGGGGCAGAATCCAGGTGAGATTATGTTGAGAAATTGGTGAGGAAATGCTGTCAGGAAACATAATCAGTCCTTTTCATAGGGCAGGTGGTGGAGGGGAATCTTTAGAAAGGGAAGTGAGTTTAACATGCCTTTCCTTTTTTGCTTTTATTCTGTGTTTCTCATGAGAATAGACTGAGTGTGTTTAGAAGGATTTAGAAAAATCATTAAGATAGAATGTGGCTGGAAAGTAAATCGTAAAAATGTGGGATCCAGTATGCAATGGGCCTTAGGGGAGGGAAGGGAACTCTCTGAATGTTAATGGGAAAAGAGAGTAGGTGTGGGTAAAGTCACCTTTGGAGCTGTGGTTCAGGACGTGAGAATGTTCCAGACTTCTACCTACTTGATGATGTATGAACCAATGTCATCTCCTGGAGGGGAGAAGGCAAAAGACCAGAGAAGATTTGAAATAGTTGTAGAATGTAGGGCAGGAAGGTGACCCCGGGAACATAATGAATGTGGGTCTGTGTTGAAGGTCTAGGTAAAGTCAGTTATAAGTCTGTAGCCATATTAATACCCTTAAAATCATTTTCTTAACCATCCCTCTGCTGGATGAGTATTAGCATTTTGAAAAGGGAAAATTGGCCAACTGTGATCAGGGAGCTGCTTTTAGTTATTATGTGACTCAAGGCTCCTAGTATAATACTAAGTTTAGAGCAGGAACTAGCAAGTATTTGCTAATTAACTCTTTTAATGCTTTTGACAAAGACTTGATCAACTCTACCTGCTACTTTTCATTCCTTCTTGAAAGGCACTTGACTCTCTCATATTCTCTCTGCCCAGTAGTTACTTCTGAACCTTGTTCAGGTGGATTTTTTTCTTCTTTTTTCTTTTTCTTTTCTTTTTGTTTCAGATTCATTTTGTTTCAAAGAGAAAAAAAATAAAATAAAACAAAATTTCAAAACACGTCAATCGGGGGGGGGAGAATGGTATATATATTGCACATTTTCATCCCCATATCATTCACCTGGGGCGTAAGGCATTTGCATTTAATTGCTCAAATAATACCAGCACAAATTTTTCTCTTCAATGAACTCAGATAAATCAACAGTATAACTATCTTTACTATCTTTTTAATATACATATATACACACACATACACATACATTGTTTCTTTTAGCTTCTCACACTAGTGTGATAACACAGTGTTTACATATGTGTGTCTGATTTATTTCACTTATTAGTAATGTCTCAAGTTGCATCCATTTACCTATAAAAGTCTCCAGTTTACCCTTCTTTATGGCTGAGTGGTACTCCATTGTATGAAAATACCACATCTTTTTTCATCTATTCCTCAGTCAATGGGCATTTAGGTTGTTTCCAAAATCTAGCTATTGCAAAATGTGCTGCTGTAAACCTGGGTGCATGTATGTCACTATAGTATGATGTTTTAATTCTTTTGGGAAGCTACCCAGAAAGGGAATAGCTGAGTTGAATGGGAACTCTAGTCCCAGTTTTTGAGGAATCTCCACACTGATTTACACAGTGGTTGCACTAGTTTACACTCCCACCAACAATGGAGAAGGGTTCCTATTCCACCACAGCCCCTCCAGCATTTGTTATTGCTTGATTTCTTGATAGTAGCCATTCTTTCTGGGGTGAGGTGGAATCTCAGTGTTGTTTTAATTTGAATCTCTCAAATGACCAGTGATGTTGAACATTTTTTCACATATTTATTTGCTGGTGTGTATTCATCTCAGATGCCCATTTTTGGATTGGATCTTTAAATCTGGGAGGACTTATTTTTTGTGAGTTTTTTATGTGTTCTCGATAGTAATCATTTGTCTGAGGAACAGCTGGCAAACATTTTCTCCCACATTTTGTGTTGTCTCTTCAGCCTCTTGGTGGCTTCTCTTGCTATGCAAAAGCTTTTCAATAGAAATGAAATCTCAGTTGTTGATTCTTTGTGATAGTTCCTATGCAATTGGGGCTTTGTTCATAAAGTCTTTGCCTACACCAGTATCTTTAAGAGTTTCACCTACTGTATCTCCCAGCAGATCAGGTGGATTATATTGATGACTTATTTTTTTTGTTTTGTTTATTGGGTTTGGCCCAGTAAATGAAAATGAAAGGGAGCAAGACCATTTAGGTAATTTGCTATTGACATCACTAACATTATGCATCTAGACCTTTTCTTTTTAAAATGCATTTGTGGCATGTGCTTTATAGGGACTCTTTGCCAATGCTGTTTTATGTCTCCCTTAGCTCTTTTTGTGGGATTTGGTGTTTTGGCTGAGGTCTGGGTCAGACATTAGATAAGTAGGGGAAAGAAGGTACAGGCAGTTCTCAGTATGCATCATTGCTACTGGCTCATCTAGCACTACCAGTACTTCTTTGCTATCCTGTAAGCATAACTCCAAATGGTGAAAACCAACAGCCTATCAATTGTTGAAATCATACCCATGACAGTCAAGAATTTATCTTACTTCAAGGTGACTGAAGACGTATTTTCAAAATTATTACATCTAAAGATGAGCTCATCAGTAACTGAAGATTGGTATCCTACCTTTTATCAGCCAGTAAGAAATATAAGGGCCCATTCTGCACTAGTCAAATAAGGTATTCTAAGCCAGGCGTGGTGGCTCATGCCTTTAATCCCAGCACTCGGGAGGCTGAGGTAGGAGGAGCATTGTGAGTTCGAGGCCAGCTTGGGCTACAACGCGAGCGTAAGGCCAGCCTGAGCTACATAGTGCGACCCTGCTTCAAAAAACTAGGGCCAGGCGTTTGGCTCAGCGGCTTAAGGGCCTGCCCTGGCAGGTGCGAGGTTGCAAGTTCAATCCCCGGTGCTGAAAAAAAAAAAAAAAAAGTAAGGTATTCTAGAATTAAGTAGGAAATTTAGCACTTATAAAGATATTGTTGCATCTTTTTGCATGTTAGTGATTGCATTCAGCTAAACAAGGGTGAAAAAATTAGAGAAAAACACAACGTGGGATAAAAAAGATTAGCTCAGTAACACAATTACAATTCTAATAGTCATTTTTGTGAAAGATATTTTAGAATGGTATTTGTTTAGCAGGCCTAGAAGACAGTAAATTCAAATTGAAGGAAAAAACAATTGTTCTTCATGAAGAAAAGTGGAATGGATTCTATGTAAGAGCTAGCTTGAGTAAGAAGCTATAATCCATCCATAAAATAGAAAAAAAGGAGCTATTTCTATTCATAAGAAAAATTAGGGCAACCAGAAATACTAGTAAAACCAAAAAGCTATACAAGGAAGTCAGAGTCCAAATCTACATTCTAAAATGTGTAATGATTTTCAATAACTAACAGAGAGGAAGAAAAAAGAATCCACTTAACTCTGACTCCAAAATACTCTTTTTTCAGATGGCATGGGGATTGTGTTGTTGGGTCTGCGGAGAACAGCACACTTGGCTGTGATTTTGTTTCTTCTCTACAAAAGGTTATCTCTCCTGAAGGGAGAATTCATGCCTTCATCCACAGCTCTCCCTGGAATTTCTGGTTACTGCTTCTGTTATTTCCAGCCCAGAAGTTGGTGGCTATAGGGTACCATCTTACTGTTTTCCATTAATCTTGCTTATAGTTTTGCAGATAGTCCCTTATTATTCTCTCTTCAGTTACCCTTTCAAGAATATCTGTCATTCTCTGGTAGAAAGAGAAAGAGAATCAGCTAACCCTTTAATTCCACTTGGTGCTAATTGCAGGCTAGGAAGTGATGTGCGATGAGTTGAGTAGTATGCATCTCCTCTTCCCTTAGTCAGTCCCCATTCCCAGGACCAAATGCTTCTCAAGGTGGGCTGGTCTCACTGTGCCAAGTGTTATCCCATTGCTTGTTTTTGAGGTACAAAAGCTCCTAAATGCAAATATATTTCCTTGGGAGTAAATGAATAAAAAGAAATCAATTCCCATAGCTACTACCAATACCTTTATTTATTTATTTTCAGCACCAGGAATTGAACTCACAACCTCATGCCTGTCAGACAGGTGCTTAAGTCACTGAGCCAAACTCCCAGCCCTGGTTTTTTGAGGCAGGGTCGCACTGTGTAGCTCAGGCTGGCCTTGCGCTCGCATTGTAACCCAAGCTGGCCTCAAACTCACAACACTCCTCCTACCTCAGCCTCCAGAGTGCTGGGATTAAAGGCGTGCACCACCACGCCCGGTTTACCAATCCATTTAGAATGCTGGCTCAAGTTACTGCAAAGCTCCTCTCTCCAATCATGGGGAACAGCAGGCTAAATCTGCCCCCACTCACCCCTGCCCTGGGGCCCTTGTGCAGGCATCACATGCAAGGGTCCTACCTCTTACCAGATTGGTGAAAAAGCTGCTTATGTTGGATTTACTGAGAAACTATTCCATTCTGAAATTTGTGAGCTGAGGAAGTATGCTACTGAACTTTTGACAGCCCCCACAGCCCAACTGTCTAAATCAGTCTTGTCTTCTTATGCTGCGTTAAGCTGTTCTTTTCTTTTGATATCTTTTTCTCCAAAGTTTCTCTTCTTACACAGTTCCTTAAACTTGTTACATAATTCTTTTTCTTTTTCTGCTTCTTCTTCAAACTTGGTTCACTTCCTCTAAAATAAAACGAGTCATTCTTCGTGGGTCCTTCCCTAATCTTCCATCTATAATTGCATCTTACAGTCAGCAGGCTTTTATGTTGTTTGTCTCCTGACTCCGACTTCCTTGGATGAAAGTGTCAAGGAAGCATCTTTCATCTTCAGTGAAATTGAACCTGAAGTCAACTATATCCTCCCAAAGAGCAAGAATAAGAAATTATATTTTTATTTGATGAAGTCATGCAACACCAGAAGGACTCTGTGAAGAACATTTGCAGATTGGTTTGAGAATGGTTAACATTATGAAACTGACAACCAGGATTTAAGGAGAATTTTTAGTATAATTTAGCCATGTCGGTGGGATCAAGGAGGCAGCTATAAGTGTCAGGCAGAACTTACACCAGACTTTGTGAAAGTAGCACACTGTAAGAGGAACACATGCATTAGAACATACTGGTGTGACCAACTTTGAGAATACAACTGGCCATGTGTTACTAGGTACTTCTAGTAGAATAAATGAGAAACTTGTCAAAAGGCTATTCTACAAAAATATAGTATAGAATTGAAGATATGAATAGGCTGAGGGATGCAAAGAAGACTGGTGTGAACTAGAAATAATTCTCTGACCAAGCCAAAAAAAATGCCTGTGAGGATGAACCAAAGAGGAAATTGAGTGGGGAAAATGATTAGCCAAGTTTTATCAAGTTGAGTGTTAAGGGGGAAAAAAACCCCAACAAAACAAACATAGAAGTTTGATAAAGAACATATAAAATTAACATTTATGTCTGTTGTTTATGAACCTGTTGTTTCATTACATATATTGGTATTTCCGATTTCAGTTATTTCCTAATCTTTGGAGGTCCTGCATGGGCAGGAAGAAGAGGTGCCAGCCTCTTCTCTTGATTCCAATTCCTGACCCAAGTTTTATTCTATTAATTCTATTCAATGAAGACCAAAGACACCAATGTTCCTGAAATAGATCTTCAATATATTTTTTTGAGAAGTCAATATAAGTATTTTGGAAGCTAATACCATCAAATTAAAGTTACAGAGTGACAGCCAATGTCATATACTCACATAAAATATGAATCAGATTATGGAGGAACATTAAAATGGAATGACAAAATGGCTAAGTCCAAGGCTAACATAAAATTTACTGGTGGGGCAAAAGCATTTGAACTGACCGACTAAATTAGAGTAATTTAAAAAAAACCTTCAGATTTGAAGTTTAAAACAATAGAAAAGAACTAGCTCTCCAGCTTCATAAAACTTACTTCACCCCCTTTAAAAGGTTCAACTTCCTGAAGGGCAAAATAAGGGAGTTAGAATAGAGGTTCTTGATTTTTCAAGGGAGGGTGTTAAACTTTATCATTTGTAATCAGATGAAAGTTCTGGGTGGTTTTCCTTGAGAAAATGCAGAGATAAAAAACATTTTCCATAAGATATGTGGGCTCAAGGTCAGGGACCCACCTGGTCTCTGAGTTCAGATTTAAAATGTCTCACCAATCACATTATCTTATGAGGTGTGTAAAAATATATGATGGATTTTTTTTGTTGTTGTTGGTCCTGGGGACTGAACTTATACCTTGTGCTTGCCAGGCAAGTGCTTGTGCCACTGAACTAAATCCCCAGCCCCATATGATGGATATTTAAATAAAAAATGTGAGGCAGTAAAAGACACGATGTCAGTAATTCGTCTCAAAATACTCTTTCT
The DNA here is from genome assembly GCA_004363535.1 of Dasyprocta punctata. Classification (NCBI taxonomy): domain Eukaryota; kingdom Metazoa; phylum Chordata; class Mammalia; order Rodentia; family Dasyproctidae; genus Dasyprocta; species Dasyprocta punctata. Next base: position 41,648 of record RJWM01011208.1, on the reverse strand, counting down.
CACTTTGAATGTACTTGTCCCACTGTTCTTGTCATTTTCTGCAGCAGGCCTGGAAAGCCCTCTTTTGTGTCTTACTCGGGCTGTCGTGGCTACCTTGATGTCCTGAACTGATTAAAAAATGTTTATCTTTCATGTTCATTTTGGTTTGGTAGAAAGGCTCAAAGTCACATGGTGCCAGATCCAGTGAATAAGCTGGATGAGGAGGCACTGGACTGTCTTTACAAGCCTGCCTTTCCATTGGATGGTACTTGACTGCAGCATTCACCGTAGTTTTGATCATGCCTCCTAAAAATACTCACGAAAGAGGACTTCCAGAGCTGCTTCAGAAAGTGGTAAGAACAAAGGGATAAGTGTGAGGGAGTATTTTTAGAGGGGCAAATGGCAATATTTCTCTTACTGTAATAAATTTAAAAACTTAAATATGTATTATATATTTCAATCACATCTCATATTTTAAATTCTGTGATCCAAGATAGTTGGTTTTGGCATAAGTATTGTATCTCTTCAGCTATGGAAAGGATGTAAGCCCTCCGTGAGTCTAAACTCAAGGCTTTGACTCAGCTTCATAGCCTCTTAATTATGCAAATGTATTTGGTCCAGCATTCAGAGGGGATTCACACTTGGCATAAAGCTCTTTCTTTCTTTCTTTCTTTCCTTCCTTCCTTCCTTCCTTCCTTCCTTCCTTCCTTCCTTCTTTCCCTTCTTCTTCTTCTTTTGACAGGTCTTGCATATAATCCAGGCTGGCTTTGAACTCATGGGGATCCTCCTGTTTTAGCCTCCTGAATGCTGGGATTACAGGTGTGTGCCCCCATGCCCTACTGGTTTTATGCTCTTCTGTTGTCATTTCGGCATTCTTAGTAGTTTTTGGGGAAAGGGTCCCACACTTTATTTTGTGTTGGGCCCACAAATGGTATAACTGTCCTGCTGTGGTCACCCTGAGTCTTGACCCTCCTTTTCCACATCTGAGAAATGGTCATCCAGTCCTTCCTCTCTGTGGACTCATAGAACTAAGAGGACTTCTCATTTCTCAAGGTAACCCATATCAATCTTAGACAAAATGGGAATGAAATTTGTCTTTATGCTGTCCTGGAAACTGCCTCCTCCTAGCTACACTTACTGATTGAAAACATCTTGTCTTGTGTGAGAGGTTTCTTTTCTGCATATTTGAAGATGGCCACCACCCCCTGCTTCCCACCAAGAAACTTAATAAATTAATGAATTGAGTATTCTCTCGTTTGCTCCATAGGAAGGCAAAAGTTGTAGTAAGCTCACATGAGAGGAGAGATCATTTGAAAAGCCAAGCGCAAAGATCAAATAAAATAATTAGGATTGATGCCCTAGATGAAAAGTTGGGGAATATTAAAGAGAAACAGCAAGCTTTGTCTTTCTGAAATGGAAATAAACCGTAGGGTTTTTTTTTTTGTCATAAAAAGTCCCCAGAGTATGAACTATGCTTATGAAAATTGCTTTCATTTTGAAGTGAGTAGTATTGAGAAATAGATTTCTTTTTTGTAAGGAAATGACTGTTTGCTCATTGCCCAGGCCTTTTCTTTTAAGTGAATGTCTGAAACAAGCAAATAGGATCTATAAATAGGCTTTAGCAAAACTATGCCAAAATGTGGGTATATTTTTAAATATCCTGGTAGAATGGGACCTTCCTAGGGAAGGACTTGGACTTCACTCACCTGTATAGGATGGTGCATAGTAGTGCGGATCACATGCAAAGCTGTCGATAAACACTTGCTTTTGTAGTGCTTTCATCTGGAGTGAGAGAACAGCCTTGCTATAGGCATTGGTGCAGACAACGTGCAAGACTCTGCAGATGGGGGAAGCTGGGAGGAGATCATGAAACAGTGTGAAGGTGACTTCTTTCCTTTTTGTATGGTCTTCATTACAGATAGAGAGGCAGAGTCTACTGTTAGTATGCCCATAGTAAGTGTTTTGGGGACTCTAACATTGTACTATCCTCATATCTAGATGCTGCATTTTCACCATTAGCCCTCTTTTTTACTATCAAATTTATATGCATAAAATCTGGCCAGTCATTTGTTCCCCCATTCATTCTTGTTTCCAGATATTTATTAGTGATTGTGTAATTTTAAACAGTTTTAATTGGTTATATTTTTTAAATGAGGTATTATATAGGTCAAAGTGTAAAAATTCTACCAAGGTATTCAGTGAAAAGTCTCTCATTTACCATTGTACCATGGACATCCAGTTTCTACATAGGCGATCAGTATTATTAGTTTCTAATCCACTCTTGTCTAACCTTTTGTAGACAGTGATAATTAAATCTCAATTTATCTCCACTTTACTAAGGAAGAGGTTATTAATAAGGTCATTTTGTGGATAGGGTAGGAAATGGGTAGGGAATAATCCTTGTTTTCCTTTTATGGTTTTCTGGTTTGCATTTCCCTCTTGAGTCTTGTACAATTAGCCTGGGAAGCCTGTGGTCCTTTCCCATACAGTCTCTTTCTCTTTGTCTCCAGAGAATTTAGTTTGCAATGTGACCAAATCTTTTCATGAAGCTACAAGAAAGAAAATAATAGTCTACGGGGGGAGGACCTCTTTGAATTATTTTCTATCCATCTCTCTAGCATTATTAATCTCCAAAATCACTGTAGCAAAAGACTTTTCTCGCTTAATACCATGAGATGACAATCTAAGTTTGTCCCTCACTCCAGTTAGTGAGATAGGTGTCCTTGCCGTTTTCCTTTTCTCTGTGATAAGCAAAACCTTAAGCTTTTAAAAAGTTTACTAACAAACAATGATTCAGGGCTCCTACATCTTTTTGTTTTTGTTTAAGATGAGGTTACACTATATTACCCAGTATGGCCTTGAATACTTGTGCGTATGTTATCCTCCTGCCTCAGCCTCCAAAGATCCTGGCACTCTTGATGAAGAGAATTTTCTGTTTTACACTTCTCTTCATGTCTTGTCCTTACCAGGGCTGGAGGAAAGTCCTTGAGTGGCATTGACAGCAGGTTGCTGACTGGATTCCATTATTTTGTGTGTTCATAATTCACCTATTTCCTTATCTGTGTATTATCTTCTTCCAGGACCTATCCTTTTTTTCCTGCTTATGCATGCAATTGATTTGGGAGCTGCCATGTTAGTTCAAATGTAGTTTAGACTTTGGCCACAATTTAGGAGTACAGGGGTAGACACCAGATCCAATCTAGGTGCATGAAGTTTCTTCTCAGAGAACTTGGATTTTGTTCTGAGATTCCAAGTTAGTCTCTAGATAGCTGAACCTGTCACTAATGTAAAATTTAGGAGTTTTGGGCTGTACTTGCTGTTACAAGGGAGCAGGGGAATTGGATGCAGATGGTCTGAGGGAGGAAGAGAAAAAGAGTAGAGATGAGATTGAGAGCTGTAGACAGCATTCCAACCCCTGGCTCTAATTGCTGTACCCTCGCATTCTGTTCTACACCTGAATTTTCTTTGGGTGTCAGGAACCTCAGCTTGGTTTTCTATTTCTGGCAAGCGAGAGTCAAGCAATTCATAGTGGTGTAGTGGCAACAGCTGGTCATGAGATCAACAGGTGAGCTTTTGAGGCCAAGCATGGTTCCCTGCAGGATGTACCCTTCTGCCAGTTAGGTGTCTATACTCTTAAAAAATCAGGTCATGATTCTAGCTAAAACATTCCTCTGAAATTTTCCCTTCTTTAATGTTGAGTTAGGGTACTATCAACAACACGTTGCTTGTGTCAGGAAAATGTTCAGCTTGTATTTGTTTTCTCTAAGTGGGTCCCCTTCTCCTATTCAAGCAAACTGTCATTAGTAGTTAGATGAAACTCCAGAGTCCTGTGTGTGCAAATAACTAAAATCAGACAGAAGATTCAGCAGAATTATGCTATTCTATGTGGCTACACAATACCACTGTATTGGCTTCCCCCATAGAAGAGTAATATATACAGGTATATATGTATCCGTATGTAGCAAATCCAAAATCCATAGAGCAGGGCAGTGTGCTTGAAATTCAGAATAAAAGTTGGTATTGCAATTTTGAAGCCAAAGTCCTCATGGCCAACCATACAAGCTGAAAGCTCAAGCAGGGTACCCACGTTGCATTCTTCTTTTTCTTGTTTTTAAGGGAAAAAATAAAACCCCAGAAAAATCAGGAAGCAAACAAATCAAAAACAACAACAACAAAACAAAAAACAAGACCAACAAAAGCAAAATGACAACAACAACAACAAAAAACAATAACAATGTATGATTTCAAAACAAGATGATAGGAATTTAACAATGGTTGTTATATTGCATATTGTTATCTTCAAAATAGTTACTCAGATTATCAGATACAGGAATAAAACAAAACAATAAAATGGAACAAAACATTGGATTTCAAAATCAAGACAGAAGGAAATCCCCCACATTTGCTATAAAGCATGTTGTTATACTCTAAATAGATGCTCAGACTACCAGCTTTAGGCCTGCAAAGTCAATCAAACAATACAAGCATTAAGTTATTTTTTTTCCTTCAGTTGCTGTCATCTCAGTCTGACTTCCTCTGATTCAGCCCATTACTTATGGGGGGGGCGGTGTAGGGGGTTATTTCTCTTGTCTCCTAGCCCACAAGCTGGCTGGCTCATGAGAAGGCATGGTTTGGCTTCTCAGTTCTCCTCCCAGCCTGCATGGCTTCCACTGGCTCACAGGAATTGGTGGTTTGGTTTCTTGATTCTCCTCCCAGCCTGCATCCACACTGCATTCTTAAAGGTATTTCCAGATACAAAAAAATTAAAAGTATTCTTCATCAGCATCCTTGCACTATGAGAAACGCTAAAGGAAATTTCTCCATAATGAATAAATAACATAAAACCTGTCAATGCAAAATAATATTTTTTCATTGTTATTTTCCTCTTAAGTTTTTACATGAATCATATAACTCTCTAAAAAATTATAACAGTACTTTGTGTGACATAACAAATGTAATGATATATAACACGAACCGCAGAAACAACATATGGAACAAATGACTTAGAGTTGTCCGTATTTTACTTGAAATATAAGTGGACAATGAAAAATTAAGGATGTATATTACACTCCTAGAGCAATTACTAAAATAGTAAAATAAAGAAGAATAGCCAATTCTGGCAATATGTTGTAATAGGGACTGGATATAGCCTCTTTTCTGAAATATTAAAAAACAAGAAAAAATATATGAACATCAATTTCACATTGAGGATTGAGTAATAAAGGATAATGATCTCTAAAAATGGGAAGCTAGGGCAATAAGACCTACGACTGCCCCAGCTTTGTGCATAGAGAGAGTATTCAGGCCTCGGTGCAGCGAGAGGGAAGCCAGGTGGAACCCAGCTGCCTCTTTGGGATGAAGATTCAGAGCTGAGGAAGTGGAGAGGCCAGGGCAGCTGGGACTTTCAGGGCAGGGTACCAGAGAGGAGAGAGCTGTGCAGATAAAGAGCTCTGAATGTCAGCAAAGGGTACTCTTGTGTCTACAGCTGAGTACTAATCAATGCATATGTCTGATGAAATGACCTAAGGTTAAGGAAAGAACCATCCGAGGATTAGAGGACACAATACTTGAAGGTCACACAGGGCCTGGGAAAATTCCTATTCTTAACAGCCTGAGTGAAAACCCTCATTGTTTACGGAGAATCAGGTAACACATTCAGAAAACTTTTGCTTCAGTAAACAGGGTGGAATTCATCCTGGACTAACTACTGCTCTGGGTCTAAGAGAATTTAAAAGCAACCTGCAGAAGGATTAAACTGTTGCCCAGCAACCTAACTGTACTAAGGACAAAGTTCATGAGTATTTTCAGTAATATAAATTCAACAAGTTAAAACTGACAATACCTGGTATACATCAACTATTACCAAGTGTGCTGATTTTCTACTGCTGCTTAACTAATGATCACCATTACGGACTGAATATTTATGTCTCTCTAGAATCTCATGTTGAAATTCTAATCCCAATGTAGTAGTGTTAGGATATAGAACCCTTTGGAGGTAATTAGATCATGAATAGGGTTAATGTCCTTATGAAAGGGCCGTCAGCAGTCTCTTGCTCTGATTTAGCTGTGTGAAGATATGAGAAGTTGGCAGTCTGCAACTAGAAAGAAGACTCTCACCAGAATGCATCTATGCAGGTAATCTGATCTCAGACTTCCAGTCTCCAGACCTTAGAGAAGCTTCTGTCAATTATAAGCTATCCAGTCTTTGGTACTTTTTAGTAGCGGCCCAAAGACACTAAGGAGGAAGCTTAAAACAACATGTATTTATAGTCTCACAGTTCTGTATGTCAGATGTCCAGGTAAGGCTCAGTTAGCTTATAAGCTCAAAGTCTCACAAGGCTGTAATCAAGGTGTCAGTTGGGGCTGTGTTCTTGTCTAAGACTTAGGGTCATTTTGCAAGGTCATGCAGTTGGTGGTAGGATTCACTTCCTTACATCTGTAGAACTCAGGTACATTGTGTCTTCTTGCCATCAGAAACACATTTCTCTGACTTCCTCTGCATCTGACCTGTAGCCTGCTTGTTGAGAAATCACCTGATTATGTCATTTCACCAAGGACAGTTTCTCTCTTGATCAATTCAACTGATTGGAAACTCATCTTCAAACTTCTATTTTCCTTTTTGCCATACAATGTAATATACTTATGAGAGCAATAGCCTCTCATCAAGTTTAGGGGTTTATAAAAGACCATCAGTCATCAGGATCGTCTTAGATTTCCCAACCACACTAAACATACTATAAAGAAGCAGAGAAATATGACCCCCATTAGGGTGTATGATGAAAGTGATAAGACAAATAATCAGCTTGAAATCTCATGGAAGTGATACTGATGACAGAATTGGTAAACAGGGACAGTAAAACTATTGTCGTAGCTATATTCCATGAATTTAAGAAGCTGAAAGAAGGATTTGCCATGTTACAGAGGAAGTTAGAAGACATAAAAAGACATATGTAGCTTTCATGGATAGCTATTACGAAGTCTTCAGTAAAACGTGCACTGGATGGAATTAAGAGTGGATTAGATACTGTAAAAGAAAAAATAATACATTCGAAGCTAGGCCTATGTAAATTATCCAAAATAAAACAAAGTGAGATAAACAAATAAACAATGAGATGAGAAACTCTAAAGTGTCCAAAGGTGAATATGGAACCCCAGATTTGTATGTAACCCTTGGAGCATAAGACTAATTTTGTCATCAAGGCATATAAACATGGGCCTATCAGATCTATATTTATTCTTCAGAATATTTCTATTGCTGAATTATTAATTTTAATTTTATGAGTTTTATTATATGAAATAATGAGTACCTAACAGGAAAAATATTACAAAAGTAAAGTATTGAGTTTTTAATATTTATTTATTGTTTATAAAAAGCATCAAAATTTTCAACATTGACTGGTTTGGTGTACAAAGTCTAAAATTAAAAATCAGAAGTAAATTTCTATATGAACTACAATAAGGATACCAAGAGCACTTTGGAAAAAAAAAATCTTTACCCCTGTTATCACACATAAGACAGTTTGCACACGTGACAACAGCATGTTCCATACACACATTGCTTACACTAGCAGCACTGAGAAAAGTAACTAAGATAGTAATTACAGAAGACAAATGAGCTCATAAAATTCTCAACTCAAAAGAAACCAGAAAAAATAAGAAAGGCAACAAATAACAAATGGCAAAAATTCATAGTTTTGTGTTTTATATTTTGGATGTGGAATTGTTAGTCCATTTAGAAAATAAGCAGCATGATGATATATTTGACACCAGTCAGACCAGTGATCAGATAAAAAGTAAATGATCTAAACATTCTAACTGAAAGACTGAGATGTCCAAAATATAAACACAAAAAGCAAGACCTATCTGTATGCTGCCTACAGGAAACATCTTTAAATATAAAACAAATGTAGGCTATAAGGCAAGTATTGGGTTAAATATGCCATTTATTAATGCTGACGTTAATTAAATTTAAGCTACAGTGGCTATATTCATATTAGATAAAGTAGATTTCCAAAGAAAAAAGCAGCACTGGGCATAAAGAGGATCGTTTTAAAAGACAACAGTTTCAATTAATCGAGAAGACAAGCAATTGTGAATGTTCATGTACCCACACATTGAGCTTCAAAATACACAGAGTAAAAAGTGATTGAACTGCAGATACCGTAGATAAACATAATAAGATATTTCAAAGTTCCTGTCAAAAACCTGACAGGAAGCTAACAGTTTATTGACCTCACTGACCTTTACACAACATGTCATCAAGCAACAGCACACACTCACCAAACATTTACCAAAAGAAAACATTCTGGATCAGTGATGATGAATCTATGGAGTGTGTGTTATTTGCTTTTCCTTTAATACAAAAGATGCTAGTTAGGTTTTTTATTTGTTTTTTTGTTTGTTTGTTTGTTTTTTGTATTTTGTTTTTTGTTTTTTGTTTTTTTTGTTCCTAAACTAAAACCTCAGTATTCAGGTTGAATTGCAGTTTGGCACTTTGTGATAAATAAGTGGGTTTTGGGTTGCAGTTAGCGTACCCAGTCCTAAAAGGTTTGCCATCACTGTTCTAGCCCATTAAAAAAATCCTCATAAGTTCAAAATGTTTATAGTCCTGCTCAATATATACTCTAATTAGATTGAAAATGGGGTAGGATGTAACAGAAATCTCTCTGGAAAATTCCAAAATATTTGAAAACTAAAAAACACTCTTCTAAATAACTCAGGAGGTAAAGGACAAATCAAAGGAAACATTAAAAAGCATTCTGAACTGAATAAAAGCAAAAATACAACATACTGAAATTTTTAGGATGCATCTAAAATAGGATTTAAAGTGAGAGTTATAGGACTAAACACATTAAGAGAGGAATTGAATTAATACTTTAGCTTGCACTTTAAGAAATTCAAAAAAGAGAAGCAAATTAAACCTAAGTAAGCAGAAGAAATAACAAAGGTCAAAGTGTAAATTGTTTACTTATCAAACAGAAAAGCAATGGAGATAATTAAATCAAAAGTATGTTCTTAGAGAAGATTAATAAAATTGACAAATCTCTGGCTAGACAAGTCAGAAAAATAAATAAATAAACACACAGATTACCAATATAAAAAATGAAAATTGTGACTTAAACACAGATCCAGTGTTAAATATAAGGTAAGGTGACACAAGTCCATCATTCCAGCATGTGGGAGCCTGAGGGAGGAGGAGTGCAAATTTGAGTCCTGCCTATGCGATTGAGTAAGAGTTATTTAACCAAGAAAACCAAAACCAAACCGAACCAAACCAAAACAAAACAAAACAAACCGAAAGAGAAAGAACAACAACAAAGAAACAAAGGAGTTGAGCCTGTAGCTCAGTATGAGGGTCCTGGGTTAGTCTCCAGTACCCACCCTCCTATCTCCATTATGTCAGTACATTCGACAATTTAGATGAGATAGAGAAATTCTTTGATGGAAACAGACTGCCAAAGTCACAGAAGAAAGGTTCAGTAACTTGAATCCTCCTGTATCTATTAGAGAGAATTTGTAGTTAAAATATAACACTAAGAAAATTGTAGGGCCACATGCCATCCACTCGTTTGTTTTACCAGACTTTTAAGTAAGAAATGAATCTACTTTATACAAGCTTCTTTTAAAAAAAAACAAAGAGTGGGAAATAATTCCCAACTCATTCTATGAAATCAGCATTAGATCTGATGTCAGATAGACATCACAAAGAAAGAAAGCTATAGGCTTACATCACTAATAAGAATATATGCAGAAGTAAAAAAACCTACAGCTAGTATGTCTAATGGTGAAAGGCTAAACACTGTCCCCTTAAAATCAGAATAAGACAAGTGTATCCATTCTTGCCACTGATATTCACCAGTGTACCGAAAGTTTTCTGTCACCCAGTGAGGCTTCAGTGCAGCCTAGGTTGAACACAGCACCACGCTGTGATAGAGGCTACAGCCACAGTTGGAGTGGAATTGGGAAATATGGGAGCTTTCTTTGGGGTTTCTTAGGGGAATTTCTACTTGAGAGGGACATCCGTTAAATCACAGACTTTCATGTGGTTAAACATGATGGAAATTTAGTGTATTTGTTAAAGAAAAGTGTAAGTCTTGGTAAAGAAGTTGAACCTATCTAGCTAGCCTTCGCATAGATCAACTTATTGTACTTAATAATCTTTTCATCGTCATGGATTTTTTTTTTTACTTTTAAAAAGCAAAACAGAAAAAAGGACAGAAATGATACAGAATTTCAAAAAAAGTAGGAAAATAACACTAATATATTAATGCAATATTAATATATTGCATATTGTTATTTTAGAAGTAGTTGTTCAGGTTACAAGATCTAGGCCTGAAAAAAATGATCAAACAAACATTGAAAGCACAAACTGTTCTTTTTGATGAACTAACAGAAATTGGTAGTACAGTTATCTGTCATATATATATATATATATATATATATATATATATATCACACATACACACACATATATGTATCCCTATACACATATAATCATTTCCCTTCCTCCTTTTCTCCTTTCCCCATCCCAGTTTTTCTTTCCTTCTGAGCACTTTTTTCCCTTTCATTATCACAATATCTATTGTACATTTTGAATCTTATTACTCTTTCAATTTTTCTTTTTAAAGTAGGGATACAATATGGTATTTACAAATGTTTGATTTATTTCATTTAAGAGTATGGTCTCAAGTAGCCTCCATTTACCTATAAAAGTCTCAAGATTATCCTTCTTTATAGTTGAGTGATACTCCATTGTATAAAAATACCACATCTTTTTTATTCATTCTGCAGTTGATGAGCATTTGGGTTGTTTCTAAGATTTAGCTACTACAAATTGTGCTGCTATAAATATGGGTGCACATATATTGCTGTGGCATGACATTTTGAATTTTTCTGAGAAAATACTCAAAAGGGAAATATCTGGATTGAATGGCTCCTCAAATTCCAGTTTGCTGAGGAAACTTCACACTGATTTCCACAGTTGTTTTACCAGTCTACACTCCCACCTGCAATGGAGAAGCACTAAATTTTCCCCACAGCTCTGCCAACATCTGTTATTGGTTGATTTCTTGATGGCAGCCATTCTTTTGGAGTGAAATGGAATCTCAATGCTGTTTTAATTTGCATTTCTTGAATGATTATTGATGTTGAACATTTCTTCATGTATTTATTTGCCATTTGTATTTCTTCATCTGAGAAGTATGTGTTCATCTCAGAAGCCCATTTTTGGATTGGGTCTTTGAATATGGGAGGCCCGATTTTTCAAATCTTTATATGTTCTAGATAGATGTCCTTTGTCTGAGGGACAGCTGGCTAAAATTTTTTTGCATCCTATGAGGTTTCTCTTCACTCTGTTGGTGACTTCTTTTGATGTGCATTTTTAATAAGATGAGATCCCAGTTGTTGATTCTTTGAAGTACTTCCCCTGTGGTTTACATTTTGTTCATGAACTCTTTGCCTACCCCTATGTCTTCAAGATGTCTACTTATCTTGTCTCCCAGTAGGTTTAGTGTTTCTGTTTTAATGTTTACATTTTTGATCCATTTTGACTTTAGCTTAGTGCATGGTGATAGACATGGGTCTAATTTTAGTCTTTGGCATGTGGTAAGCCAATTTTTCCAGCACCATTTATTAAAGAGGCTATCTTTCTTCCAGTAAACATGTCTAGCCCCTTTGCCAAAGATAAGGTAGCTGAATGTCTTTGTAGTTGCATCTGTATCTTGTAATCTGTCCCACTGATCCTCAAGTCTGTTTTTTTTGCCAGTACCATGCTGATTTTATCACAGTACCTTTGTAGTATAATTTCATCAATAATTGTTATGCTTCCTGCCTTGCCTTTGTTACCCAGGATTGCCTTTGCTATACTAGGTCTCTTCTGTTTCCAAATTAATTTTAGGAATGTTTTCTTTAGATTTGTAAGGTATGTTAATGGTATTTTGACTTGGATTGCATTAAATCTATATAACAGTTTTGAGAGTATTGCTATTTTTACTATGTTAGTTCTTCCTATATAAGAACAAGGGATATATTTCCATTTTCTGACATTCTCTTTAATCTCCTTTTTTAGAGTACTATAATTTTCAATGTATAGATCTTTTACATCCTTTGTTAGGTTGATTCCTAAGTACTTCATTTTTTTGGATGTAATTATGAAAGGTATTATTTCCATAATTTCTCCTCAGTGAGTTTGTTGTTTGTGTACAGGAATGTTATAGAGTTTTGAGTGTTGACTTTGTCCAGCTACACTGCTGAATTTGCTTATTAATTCTAGTAGTCTTTTGATGGAGTTTTTGGAGTCTTCTATGCAGAATATCATGTCGTCTGCAAATAGTGATAATTCCTTTCCTATCCTTATTCCTTTTATTTTGCTGTCTTGTCTAATTGCTCTGGCTAATGTTTGCAGCAGTATATTAAATAGAAGTGGTGATAGTGGATATACTTCTCTCATTCCTTGTTTTAGAATGAAAGCTTTCAGTTTTTGTCCATTTAATATGGTGTTGGCTGTAGGCTGGTCATAGATGACTTTTATCAAATTGAGGTAGAGACCATCTATTCTGATATTCTCTAGGGTTTTTATCATGATTGAGTGTTGGACTTTGTCAAAAGTTTTTCTGCATCTATTGAAATGATCATGTGATTTTTGTCTTCAGTTCTGTTGATGTGGTGTATTACATTTATTGATTTATATATATTGAACCATTCCTGCATTCCTAGGATGAATCCCACTTGGTCATTATGTATAATCTTGAGGACTTGCTGCATTCTGTTTGCTAGCTTTTTGTTTGTTTGTTTGGTACCTGGGATTGAACTCATGACCTTGCACCTGCCACACAGGCTCTTGTGCCACTGAGCTAAACCTCCAACACTGTTTGCTGGTATTTTATTTTATTTTATTTTATTTTATTTTATTTTATTTTATTTTATTTTTTTGGCACCAGAAATCGAACTCGCAGCCTCATGCCTGCCAGACAGGCACTGAAGCCACTGAGTCAAACTCCCAGCCCTAGTTTTTTGAGGCAGGGTCACACTATGTAGCTCAGGCTGGCCTTGTACTCACATTGTAGCCCAAGCCGGCCTGGAACTCACAACGCTCCACCTACCTCAGCCTCCCAAGTGCTGGGATTAAAGGCCTGTGCCACCACGCCCGGCTCCTATTGCTGGTATTTTATTGAGAATTTTTACACTGACGTTCGTCAGGGAGATTGGCCTATAGTTCTCCTTTTTAGTTGGTGTTATGGTTTATACATTGTGTCAACTTGAGAAGTCTAGAAGCTTAATTAAGTAACTCAGCAGCTCTACATCCTGGCATGTAGAGCACAAGCAGTTACCTGTTCATTGTGTCAATTTGAGAAGGTCAGAAGTTTAACTGAGAGACTCAGCAGGGAGCCAGGGTTCTTACTTTGTAAACATCCTCAGCCCCTGCAAGAGGAAGGCAGGCAGAGGGTGTGAGTGCTACTCCCACCCCAGGGGAGCAGCCTGCATACTATTAAAGGTGAATGAGGAGGGGCTGATTGCTGCTTCTTTGGAGGAGCTCTAGTCTTTGCCTTCAGCTTGGATGTCGTCGCCTGGCTTCTGGCATAGACTGTCCAGCTTTGTCGTAGACTCTTCAGCCTTCGTTGTAGACTCTTCAGCGTTTGTCATAGACTCTTCAGCCTTCCATTGTAGATTCTTTAGTGTTCCGTCATAGACCCATCGGCCTCCTGATATGGACTTGCATAGGACACTGCAGTAAGCTCCAGCCCTTGGGCTGGACCCTTCCCCCTCCAGCTTGCAGACACCCTCTACACACTGCTTTATTCAACTTTGTGGCTGATCATTGTAAGCCACTCTTGTTATTTCTTATGCAGTTGTATATTTTGTGTTATATCTGTTTCTCTAGTAAACCCTAACAGATACAGTTGGGTCTTTCTCTGGTTTTGGTATCAAAGTAATACTTGCCTCCAAGAATGAGTTAGGGAGAATTGTTTCCCTTTCAATTTCATTAAAGAGTTTGAGGAGTATTGGCATTAAATCTTTACTAAATTTCTAGTAGAATTTAGCTGTGAATTCATCATGTTCTGGGATTTTCTTTGTTCATAAGTTTTTAATTATGTTTTCAATTTCAGTAACTGATATTGGGTTATTCAAAATTCTTATATCTTCTTGATTCAGTTTTGGTAATTCACATATTTCTAGGAATCTGTCCATTTTCTCTGTGTTTTACAGCCTATGTGAGTAAAGATTTTCAAAGTAGGTATTCATGGTCTTCTGAATTTCCACAGGTTCTGTAGTAATCTCACCCTTTTCATTCCTCATTGCATGAATTTGAGCTTTTTCTTTCCTTTTCTCAATAAGGTTGGCTAGGGGTTTATCAATTTTGTTTATTCTTTCCATGAACCAACTCTTCAATTCATTAATTCCTTGTATTGTTTTCTTAGTCTCAATTGTGTTAATTTCTGCTCTGATCCTTGTACTTTCCTCCCTTCAATGGGCTTTGAGCTTGACTTGCTCTTCTCTTTCTAGAATTTTGAGGTACAGAATTAGGTTGTTTATTTGTGATCATTCTGTTTTTCTGATGTGACAATTCATTGCTATATATTTCTCTCTTAAGACCACTTTCATTGTATCCTACAGGTTCTGGTATGTTGTATCTGCATTTCCACTGAATTGTACATATTGTTTAATTTGTCCTTTAATTTCATCTGTAACCCATTGGTTGTTCGGAAAGGTATTATTTAATTTCCATGTGTCTATGAAGGTTTTGCAGTTTCTTTTGCCATTAATTTTCAATTTCAGTGCACTATGGTCAGATAGTATGTATGGGATAATTTCAATCCATTTACCTTTACTTAAGCATGTTCTATGGGGTAGTATACACTTTATTTTAGAGAATGTCCCATGTGCAGGTGAGGAGAATGTGTATTCTGATGTTGTTGGCTGGAACATTCTGTAAACATCTAGCAAATTCATTTGTTCACAGATTTGATTCAGTTCTGTTCTTTGCTGACTTTTTGTCTAGTTGATCTATCTCTTTGTGACAACGGAGTATTAAGGTCCCCATTACAATTGTGCTATTGTGTATTTGGCCCATTACAATTTGTTATTGTGTATTGTGTATTAAGGTCCCCATTAACAATTGTGTTATTGTGTATTTGGTTTTTCAAGTCTATTACTATTTGTCTTATATAACTGGGTGCTCCTGTATTTGGTGCATATATATTTATGATTATCTCTTCCTCTTAAATTTTTTCCACTAACAAGTATGTAGTTAACTTCTGTGTCTCTTTTGATCATTTTTGGTTTGAAGTTCACATTGTCTGCAAGCAGAATTGCTACTCTTCCTTTTTTCTGGGTTCCTGTCACATGGAATATTGTTTTCCATCCTTTGACTTTCAGTCTGTGAGTTTCCTTTCTAGTCAGGTGTGTTCCTTGTATGTAGTATATTGTTGGATCCTGTTTCTTGATCCATTCTGCCCATCTATTACTTTCAATTGGTGAATTGAGGCCATTTACATTGATGGTTACAACTGATATGTACTGGCTTACCTTTTTCATGTTATTTTTCTGTTGTTGGTTCCTTGCTTTTTCCCCTCGTTTAATTGCTTGCCCTGCCTGGTGGTTTCTTTCTGTTGTTTTGGGAGTTGTGATCATTTTTATCTCTATCTAGCATGTCTTTCAGTACTCTCTCTAGGGTTGGTTTAGTGGACATGAATTTCTTCAGTTGTTCTTTGTCATGGAAGTATTTTACTTCTTTAATTTTCAAGGAAGGTTTTTCAGGGTACATTAATCTGGGTTGAAAGTTGTATTTTTTCAGGGTTTGAAATACTTCACTCCAAGCTCATCTTGCCTCGAGGGTTTGCATTGAGAAGCCAGCCATCATTCTATTGGACTTTCCTTGATAGGTGAGTTGTGTCTTTCCTCTAACAGGTTTTAGTATTCTGTTTTTATGCTGAATTTCTGGGATCTTGATTATTATATGTCTGGGTTATTTGCTTATGATTGTTTGGAGTTCTATATGCCTCACTTATCTGCATATCAGATTCTTTTCTTGGAAAATTTTCTGTTATTACTTCTGCAAATAGTGATTTTACATCATTTGCATTGACGTCTGCATTTTCATAACTAACTATCAGTCATATACATATATATATATATACTTTTTTTACATTGTCTTGAAGCTGTTGAATTGTTATTTCATGATCCCTTTTTATTTTTAAGAGTTCTTTCCTTACATGATCACTAGCTATGATCCTGTCTTCAGGATCTGAAAGTCTATCTTCAGTTTCATTCAAGCAGTTCTGCCAGCTTTCAATGGAATTGTTGATTTCCTGGTTATCTCTTTGAATTTGTTTTATGTGTTCTATTTCTTTCCCATATTGTTCATTCAATGTTTCCATCATTTTCTCATGCTCCTATAATTTTTATCTATGTCTTCTCTAGCTTTGCTGAGTAACTCCTTTGTTAAGGTTGTCATTTTTTTCTTTACCGGAGAGATTATTTATAATGATTTCCTCTATAGCCTCATGATTTTGTTTCTTTATTTAACTTGCTATCTTTTCAGAAATTTCAGTCGTATGACTTCCAGTGTCCTCTATTTTGATGTCTCCTCTACTTGTTCCTGAAGGACTGAATGTTTGAGATTGCATTTTGCTTTTTTGTTCTGTCATTTTCACCTCTTGGGTGAATATTTTGGTCCTTTTGATCCTGCTAGTCTCAACTGTCTGTTGTGTGTGTCTTAGGAAGCTACTGTGTGGCTGATGTTTGCCCAGTTGCTGGGTCCTGCAATGTAGGGGAAGGGCCAGTTACCTGAATTCCTCCTGTGGAGCCTGTTGGGTGAGTCCTGTATTTTTCATAGGCTGGCTAGCCTAGGAGTATTGATGCAAGCCAACCCTTATCTCCTATTGTTACTGTGGCTTCAGGCTTTTCCAGGTCATCAGATCCACCTGTCTGTAGTATGTGCCCCAGCCAGCACTCTACTGTGCTGCTGGGAGTCTCAAAGGCCCTTTTGGGTTCCTCTGGTTCGGGGGAGGCCTCATTGGCACTCTCAGCAATCCACCCAAGGTTTTCTGTATGGAAGAAGGACTTTACCCACTCTCTTGCTGGCTCACCAAGGTCCTCCAGCTGAGGGGAGGGTTCAGTGGCGCCCCTGTTGACCTACTTGAGAGGCAAGCTCATTGCGCTGTCGCCAGCCTGTGAGGTCCTCTGTGTGGGGGGAGAGGTTGCTGAGGCTCCCACCAGCCCACCAAGGTACTACAGGTGGTTGAAAGGGTTGCTGATGGTCCGTAGGCTGCTGAAGCCTTTTGGGGGAAGGTTAGCTGAGGTTCCCTTTGGCTGCTCAGGTAGTGTGGGTGCAGGGGAAGGGTAGCTGATGATCCCATTGCTGCTGAGGACTTTCTAGTGTGGGGGAAGGACAATGGATTTGTTTTTATTTCCCCCACCAAACTTAGTAAAGAGCCTTGAAAATAGCAAATGCTCCCTATGTATTTGTTCAACTAAGAAGTATACTGCATAAATAACAATGTGAATCTTTGATTGATGTATTATTAAATTCTCTTAAGTGATCAGTGACCTTTATTTTGTGGTTGGGGCAGGTTCTCTTTTATTAATACATGTTTGTAATACATTGAGTTTACATTCAATTTAGGGGTTTGAAAATACATATAGTGCATCTTGATCATTTTTGCTCCCCCTCCCACTTTCCCCTCTCTTGCCTTTCCCAGTTGGGGTGACTTTTGGGGTTCTGTACTGAACATACCATATGATATTTCATCACCACTGGAATTGAAAGTTACTGACAAAATACTTGTGGGCAAGGGCGTCTCTGATACATGATTGCCTTTAGAAGGCTGGTCTCAGAAGACCAGGTTAGACATGGCCACAGTACTAATTAGGAAATGCAGAGCAAGAAAAACAATTTTCTTTAATTAGGAGACTTTCACTGACAAGAATGCTTCATTGAGGCATGGCATGGTCAGTCTTTTGCAGTTGTTTGCATATATAATCCTCTGTTCTTATTTGTCAGGAGTAAGTTCCCAGATTCTTAGTTGAAGCCTGAAATCATGGATAGGGCTGAACCCTACATACAGTTTTCTTCTATATAGATTTCTATAGTTTGGATCTTTAACATTCTCCAAAGCCCTATATGTTAAATCCTTGGTGTACAGGGTGGTAGAATATTTGAGAGATGTGGCCTAGAGAGAGGTCTTTGGGTCAATGGAAGTAGGCCCTCCAAGGGGACTGTGAGACCCTGGCCCCTTCTTCTATTACTTTCATTCCTGGCCATAAAGTGAGCAGTTTTGTTCTGCACCGTGCTCTCACCATGATGTCCTGCCTTGCCACAGGCCCAAAGGATGGGCTAATGGATCACAGACTGAAGCCACCAAAATTGTGAGAAAAAAATAAACCCTTTCCCTTTATAAGTTGTCTCAGGTGTTTCTTTACAGTAATGAAAGACTAATACATAGACATACCTTTAATAAAGTTTAGTTTATAAATTAGGCACAATATGAGATTAATGATAACTAATGAAATAAAATAATTATAACAATATAATGTAATAAAAGTTATATGAATATAGTTTCTCACCCTTCTTGTGATGGTGTAGGGTGACACTCTGTGAGATGTGATGAACATTTGCATATGTCTATGAGATGCCACAGGCATTATGACTTAGTGTTAGGTTACAACACTAAGGCTACTTGAATCAAAGCATTATGGTGTGGATCTATGGACAGGGATGATTCACAGTCCAAGCAGGACAGAACATGGTGACATGAGTTTTCCTCACACTACTCAGTAGACTACAAATTTTAAATTTTATGAATTGTTTGTTTCTGGAATTTTCCATTTAATATTTTCAGAGTAGAGTTGACTGTTGGTAGTGGGAACTTTGGAAAGCATAGTACGATAAGGGGATGGGGAGCTACAGTATTATATTTTTGGTTCTAAAAACAGCATATAGATTAGGGTCCCAATTTCTTTTCCCTTTTATGAATGAATGAAGAATGAAAAATGAGGTCTTTCCTCTAGATTAACAAGATGAGGATTTGTTGGCTTTCATCTCTTTATCTCACCCTTATTTTCCCATTGCTGCACATATATCTCACTCACAGGACAAATCCTCTTGCTGCAGAGAGGATTTTCAAAGCTGATCCAGATCTAGAGGTAGTGCAGGTGGGAATGGGAATGGGAAATTTTGTTGGAATCACGGGAGCTCTTAAGATTATTCTTGAAAATTCCTCTAAAAGCAATACACATTTATTGTAAGAACTGAAACATAATGTAACTACATCAAATAACAGGTGAAAGGTTCTGGCGTCTTAAGATTCTCCTTTGAAATCATTGTGAAAGTAATACACATTTGTAAGATTTCATGTGTCACTGAATTATGTTAAGTAATAGGTGAAAGGCTCCTTTCTCCCTTTTTGAGCTTGTTCCCTTGAGAAATCACTGTTACTGGCTTTCTGTGGCAGTACAATGGAATACATTATTTTAATAGCTGGTTACTAATCTATTATATAATCCATAATTTATTTACACTATCTGTTGATGGCATTCAGATAGTTGCTTCTTATCTCTACTATTAACTGTGCTCTGATGAAACATTCTTATGTGTATATATTTTCCTTGTTTCATATACATTGCCATAGGATAAATTTTAGAAGCAGTATTGTTGGTTTATTTAGAAACAAGGTAAGGTAAGCTCTTAAAGCAAAACACAGGTAGTCCACAAATTCTGACTATTTCCCAGAAGTGGCACTGCCTTTTCCAGTGATGGCAGTGAAGAATGTGACTTAACTGTTCACATGATTCCCTGTGTCCTGGAGGAGAGATCTTTGGGTGGAAGCAGTGAAATATGCACCTAAGAGAAGCAGAGCCCAGTCAGTTTGAGTGAGAGCTGACCTGTTAGAAAGAGCAGGCCTGGTTGCTTTCCTATCTTACTGGAACATCAGTGGCAGTTTTCTGGAAAGAACCCAAGCCATGTGCTAAAGTGCTGAAGTGCAAGAGATTTCTGTTGTCTACTAGCTCAATAATGTACATTGTTGAAAGACTGTGGAATGACACAGGTCTTTTTGCCTTTAAGGAGGTTCAGGGAAGTGTGGAGTTTGGAGAATAAAGATGGAAGTCAGCTAAGTCACCACTCGAAGAAGTTTACGCAACCAATCAGCCACAAAAATAATAATAGATGTGACAATGTTCAGGTATCGTGCTGTGCACTTTTGTACATACAAATGTTTAACTCTCACCACACCTCCCACAGGATGTATCATGAAGCCCATTTTACAGATGAGCAATCAGAAAAACAGAAAAGGAATTTACCCGTGGTCACAGAGCTAGGAAATGGGGAATCTAGGACTCCAATTCGGACCAGGCACAGAGATGGTCCCATTGGGTCTGAGAAAGATGATGAGACTTTCAGATTCAGGGGCCAGATTAAAACAGGGATTTTGGCAGTGTGAGGGGTTTGGAGCACACTACAGCAACCTGATGAGAACAGGGAACCTGAGGTTCTTTCCCAGAATTCACAGGATAACAACAGGTGTCCATGTTTTACTTGGTCAGATAACTGAAGTCTGAAAATGTACCACCACAAGTCTTCATTGCCAGTCAGGAGGCAAGAACCGAGGGTGCAGTAAAGAGATAGAAGTAATTTTTCCATCACTAAAAAGAAGGTTTGCCCTTTAGCTGACCTTGACTCTGCTATCCTGCTTACTCGTAAACTAAGGGCACACTCAGAAGGGCTCAGCACCAGACCATTACTTCCTCTGAGATTTTTGGGCAATTCCTTTGTGTGCGACCACAGGAGGACTCACTGCCTTTTGATGTGTTTCAGTCCCTATTGTTAATTTCTTAGTAGTCATGGCTATGCCAAATCATTTGAGACATTTTACTAAAACAATTCCCAAAGAGGAGACAGCTGCAGCAGGACTGATTTCTGCTTTCACAACACAGAAGAAGCTGTACTGGCCCTTTCCACATCCTCTAAATTTCTTCTGTCTTGGTGATACCTGTGATAGGATTGGAAGAGTCACTAATTTCTACTGTCCCTGAAGGCAAAATATATAGCGTGTGATTATAGCAGGTGTTGCTTAATTGCTGCTTTGGTAATTTAGAAGAAAGGAGAATGCTAACATAAGTTCTTTTAATTTGATGATTTATTCATTCATTTCACTTTGATTTATTGTGTGAAGACCAGGCTCTTTGCTAAGTGTGGCAGACACAGAAATGAGAGTTAATGCCCTTAATATCACAGAAAAGATAAAGAAAGGCTGTGAATTCAACTGCAAGGTAATTTTGCAACTGTCAGTATCAAGTTATGCTTTTAGCTTTTAGTTCCCTGTGAACTGTAATTGAAAGAGATAGGAATTTATTTTTTTACATAGCCATAGGAAGTTCCTAGTTTCAGTTCAAGTCATGAGCCTATAGTTTAGTCATTTAAGATTGCCTTTCCCTTTAAGAGGTGGGTAACTAGCACCTGAGCAGGTTAGTCTTTCAAAAAAGGACTCCCATATCTTCAAATTTCTCATGTCCTTTGAGTCATTTTATGGTGGCAGCAGTTCAGTTTCCCCAAAGCCGTGCCTTTGGTGGGCACTTTATAGTTGGTGTCCACTGGTAATACTTCAACTAGTAGTTCTCTTCCTGAGTGCCATAGGCTGTAGCTACTCACCTCTTATTAGTCATGGGATTTGTAACTGTCTTCAACAACTAAGGCAGATGATCAGTGTCATATTCAGTAGCTCCTGGAGCTCATATATAGACTAGAGAACAAAGTTTAGCAAATGAATAGAGGCCGGGCAGCTTAGAGAAGCTGAATCCATTTCTAATGCTAACACAAGTCCCTCTCTAATCCTGGATAACAGTGCCAATACAAGTGTACATCCTAAATTTTCCCTGTTTCCTCATTTCATGCAGGCTCAAAATCTCAGAGAGATGCAGCCTATTACTGGCCACATCCAGGTCTGGTACCCAACCAGGCCTCAGATTCCAGAAACCACAGGACAAGGAATAGGCCCTCACTGAGATTCACACAAAGGGAGTTTCCTCAGCACAGAAGGGAGTACAGGGACACCCTCAAATGTCAGGTGTCCTCCAGTTAAGGCAGAAAGCAATGTGGTCCATGTGAAGCCACTTGGATGGTGGATTCTAGGAGCATGAAAGAGGTGGGGACTAATTGGAAGTCAACCCAGAAAGGTAGAGCTTGATGATTTATTGGAGAGAGGACAGAGGAAGAGTGTAGGACTATCTTCACGTTTCTGGCAACACATGATAATATCACCCCTAGCCATGTCCTCTAGTCAGGGAGAGGAGGACTGATTCCTGGATCTTTTCTCTCTAGGGCAGGCAAAATGGTGGGAGAGCCTCTGGGTATAGTCATCTTAGATTCAACTCTTAGCTACTTCCCAGCTGTATGACTTTGAATGTGAAACTTTCCCATTCCAGGTTTCAGTTTCCTCATCTGTAAAATGGGGGAAGTAATAATATTATCTCAAAGAAAGGTTGTCAGGTTGAATGAATGTATACATTTAAAGCCTGAGAAGGATGCCTGACCCTAGCGAGCACTCCATCAGTGTTACTATTGTTAGATATCGAGTATGGTGAGTTTGAGGCCTTCCACACCCATGTGAAAGACTAATCTAAGAAAAGAATGGAATCTTTAGCAGATAGGGATTACTGATCATTCTCTTCATAATGAGGAAATATGAACCAGCCCCTGTCATTCCTTACAGCCTCCCATAATTGGTGAGACAGTGTAGCAGTTAACTACAAATGGTCCAGGCATGTTGATCAGTAACCAGGAAGATAAGTTTTGCAGATCTGACTGAGACTATGTCCTCTGAATTTTCTGATTTGAGTTTCAGACCCAGCCAAATCACAAATCCCTTTTACCAGGGCAATGACACAGCATAATGAAACTCCGCTCTAGCGTAAGTGAGTCAAGCAGGTTTCTTATGTAATGAGAGAACTTTGGTATCTGACCCAGGGCTTGGTTCCTGACCAGTCTCCACCCCCTGCAGGAAAAGGTACCAGTGTATTTGAACAGTTGGATGCAATCCAAGCTTAGGTCTTGGGACAACGTGCAGGCCAGTGCATTCAGAGATCAACTCTATTCTGATTTTGGTGAGAACTTGCAAGATATGGGAATGGATGCAGGTACTTGGAGAGCCCTGGTTTTTCTAATTCCATTAGTGCATGACTTGGGAAGATCAGACTCACCTGGAGCTTATAGAACTCATAAATTGGCTGGAGCTTCCTGAAGGGTCTTCAGTTCTAAATCAGGGCATGAATGATGGAGCTCACCCCAACCCCCGAGCCTTTTCTGAAGCCCACCACTAACAGAAACTGTAGCACTCTCATCCACAATGAGTTTGAATAGCAGAACAAGTCTAAATTTCCTGAAGGAAAGGAAGATCCTGGGCCAAGGAAGATAATGATCAGTCTTCCAGCTGGAAAAGAAATATTCTTCTGTGTCAGACTAATGTGAAAAACAAAGTAAATATTGACTGAAGCCTTTGACTCAAACATTCCATTCATTTTTCACTCGATGCTGCTAGGATAATCACAGGACACTCAGATTAGTCAGGGTCCGGATGTGTAAGGCGAATCAGTACTATACTATCTAGGATCTCTACTTTTCCACTCAAATTCTCTTACTCAGATGAAACTGAATTTGAGATGTTTTGATCCTTACTTCTAGTGTATGATCTAGAATTTTGGGTGTTTTTCCATTGAGGAAATGAATTTATCAGGGCATTGCAATTTTCTATATCTTATTTGAAAAAGGAAGACTAAATTTAAGACATATCAAGAATAACAATAAAAATTCCATTTTATAAGATTGCCCCTTTGTAATTTTCATGAAAGAAGCTTTGTTGAACAGATATATTTCCACTTTACCAATGAGAATTGTTGCTATCCATGTCAGGTATTGTCCTTGCATTGTGAAGATATTTCCTGTAATTTCCACAATAATCTTCCAAGGTAGGCATTACTGCTGCATTGCAGAGATGAGTAAACTTGGGGTCTAAGAGGTGACTTGGTAAAAGGGAAATATGGAGGCTGGCCTGCTGCCTCTGAGCTCCAACTCTTTTCCTCTTTTTCACTGTACCACAGCACCCTAATTCCTAATGAAAGGAGACTGTCCTAAAGCGAGGATGTCTCCTGGTTTAAGGACTCTGGGTTAGATTCAAACTTTCTTAAAAGATTCAACCCAGCCCTTTGCCAAGAGCTAGGTATTTTTGAAGTGAAATCACACTTCTTGTAAGGGCTAAAGTTTCATGCTTTAAAATGTTTTGGGTTTTTGCCCTCTTGTTTTTGTGAAATCAAGTAGGGAAGGGCAGGCATGGAGCTATCTGCCATTTGTGGGCCAGTCCAAGGCAAATGCTGGTGAAAAGCAGTACCCAGGCTGCTCAGCTCTCAGTCCTCTTGCCTCCTTGGGTTTAATCGGAAGATGCTCCATGGACAATCTCTTTTCCTCTTGCGACTGTACAGTCTTACTCCTTCACACTGTGCAAAGAGTCAGCCCCTGTCCCCAGCAGGCTGAGTGCCTGGAGGGCAGGATCTCCACCTGGCTTATCTTGGTGGTTCCCATGCAATACTGTCTGAGCTCTACTGACAGCTGGGGCTCTACTGCCCCAAAAAGTGGATTCAAGCAAGATGTCACATGCCAGAGGCGGTAAGCATCACACTTCCTTGTTCTCAGAAAAGGTGGGGAGTGGCAGACAGAGGAAAGCAGAATAGCATCTATCTCCCTGAGTGTTAGCATTCCCTCTGCCTCCCTGTGCGTCCCACTTGCACCCTTTCTGGTTGGACCTCACTGAGGGGAAGTGTTCTGTGGTCCAATGACTGAATCTGAGGGACCTTCACAAGTGTTTCTCAGTCCCCCTTTTCCCCCAGGTGAGATGGGAAGGCCCACTGGGCAAGAGTTAGAGAGTTCCCTTCCCTCTTTTAGGCTCTGGTGAAAGGCGGTTGGTTAGGGTCTAGCAAGCAGCAGGCCTTATGAAGAAAAGCAGAATGCTTTGAGGGTTTTGTTCCTGTTTTCACCCTGAGAACCTGGGCAGTATCTTTTGAAGTAACACTTCCATCAGTGTGGATGACCTCCTGAAGACTGGCTTCCTCTGATGTTCTTGTCTCTCATGCTTGTCCACACTGAGCCCCCAGCAAGGCAGCCTTGATTATTGTGATGCAATGGTGGCACAACCTCCTGCCTGCGACTGCCCCATCTTTGTGGACATAGTAGACATTACTGGTCCTTTTCATGATCATACATTCACAGATACTCATTTGGGCAGGGGGATGGCTTTGGTGGTGGGCACAGTGTGCTTGGGACACAGTGCCTTTCAGGATTTAGTGTCTGATTTGGAAGGTAAGCAAGACATATCCAGAAAGAACTCATTCTAGAGACTCTGAAGAATGTCTCCCCCAGCACTTTTGCTATTTACAAAACATAAATCAAATTAAATCTAGCGAGCAAAAATTAAAAACAACTTTTTATGGAAGTTGTTCACTTCCCCCATTTCACTGAGGGCCAAGTTGGCTCCAAGAGTGAAACAGTCTTGTGGATCAGGTTTCTGGGCAGAGCATTTGTCTACACAGCACTGCCCATGACCTGCCATCTCGCTTGCTGATCTGTGCCCATTGCGACATCTCCTCACTGTGATTCCAGGAGTCCCTGAGGGCAGTATTAGCAGACAGAAAACAAACGCTGAGTGAATTCATTCCAGATGTTGATTCTCAGTTAGCAGACATACTCTGTCTTTCCTGTGAGGCCTCCAGTTATTCTCAGACAAATCTTCCCACCAATTGGATGAGGCCCACCTCACGTTGAAGATAACCTGCTTTGATTTACTCAAAAACTACTAGTTTAATTGTCAATCTCATCTAAGACATTTTCACGGCAACTTTCAGACTGATTCTTGACCAAATATCTGGCTACCTTGATCTAGCCAACCTGACATGTAAAATTGATTATCACATATGGGCCGTACCCTCCTTATTCACAGAAGGTATGTCCACCCACAGTGGACAACTGAATCCATAGGGAGGACCCAACCCTACATATACTATCTTTTCCTATACACATGTAACTATGATGAAGTGCAATTTAGAAATCAGGCACAGTAAGAGATCAAAAACAATCATTTAATAATCCAACACAGAAATAATAACAACACAGTATCATAAAGGTTATGTAAATGCCACAGAGAAGGTTGCATACACAGAGTGAATATGTTGGGAAAAGGGTTATTTGCATCCCACTTGGGACAGAGTAGGAGAGTTCATCATGCTACCGAAAAGTGTGCCACTCACAGTTCGTGAGTTATTTATTACCCATGGGCATTTGCGTTGGTCCCTTTAGACTGAGGTTGACTATGGATAA
Organism: Dasyprocta punctata; assembly: GCA_004363535.1. Classification (NCBI taxonomy): domain Eukaryota; kingdom Metazoa; phylum Chordata; class Mammalia; order Rodentia; family Dasyproctidae; genus Dasyprocta; species Dasyprocta punctata. Next base: position 15,313 of record RJWM01011208.1, on the reverse strand, counting down.
GGAGGTAATGCATTTCTTACAGTGGGTTGTGGGAAAGAAGGTTGAAGCCTTCAGTAAATCCACAAAACCATTCTTAATTCTTTTTATAAGACAATGCTGTCTCCATGATGAGAAAGGGCACTGTGCTTTCAAGTGGGAAAGTGTCCTTGCCAGTAGCTGCCCTTGTCCTGCTACTGGCTAGGCTGGCCACTCCACTGTCACTGCAGACTGTCCTGCTGCTCATCTGGTTTCGGGGAACTGGCTCTGTTTCTTCCTTCCAGCTGCTTAGGGACTTTGTGTTTGTTTTCCCTTCTACCTGGAAATTTCTTCCTTAGGTCTTAGCATGGCTGATTCTTTCTCATCTTGCTATCTCTGTCCTTTCCTGTCTTCCTGGAGAGGACTCCTTGACCATCCCATTTAAAGCAACCCTGCCACGCTCATGGGCCCAATCTATACCTATACATTCCTGAGTGCAAATTATAGCATAATTTTATTTTCTCCATTGCACTTATCATACTATGAAGTCCTTTCTTTTCCCCCCTTCCTCCCTCTCTCTCTCCCTTCCCCTCCCCTTATCTCCCTTGTCTGTTCTTCCCCTCTCTTCCTGTTCACATTTGTAGTGTCAGCATAAAGCACATATGAAGTCTCCATAAATTTTATGCAGTGAATTAATAGTAATACAGTAGACATTTGTTTGTGATACTACAGTATTTGATCACATGAATGCCCTTTCTATTTTATTTTATTTGTCTCTTTGAGACAAGGTCTCACTATGTACTTCATAGCTCAGGCTGATCTCAAACTCACAACAATCCTCCTGCCTCAGCCTTCCAAACCTGTTCTATTTTAGAGAACACTCACTTTATCAGTCTTGGAGGTGGAAAGAAGTGGACAACTGGTGCTATCTCAGCTCCCTTTGCAGGGAGGCATGAACACATGACCTGACTGTCATATGCACCCTCCCTGGGAGTAGCACAAGAAGTGAGCCTAGCAGAAGACACACAGGATGGGTGGTGGTGGCTGCAACAGGTACTTCAGGGATCCAGAGCAGCAAAAACAGTGAGCTGGGCAACAACTGCAGGCCACGGCACCAGGAACAGAGGCAGTGACCCAGATGTCTGTCCTGGACTGATTCAGTGGTGTGGTTCTGATTCTGTCCTTGTTGAATGAAATATTCCACACTACTGCCATTTTCCAAGTCCATTTCTCCATGCACCTGATGACTCTGCAAGCTTCTGGATAAGCTTTATATAAAGAGCTGCATGCTTAACTCAGTCAGAGTAGTTTCAGGTGCTGACATACTCTACTCTTCCCTTCTCCTGTCTTTCCCCACTTTGTCTGATCACTCCCTCCATCTTTTCAAAACCTTGAAGTCTTCTTTGTGTCTTTCTCTTTGACCAGATTTTATCCTCATCAGTGGCTGTCATACATCTTGGCAGTTAGCCATGGTTTAATAGGAATTAAGGTGTCTGTGTGTGGTTTTGCTGTCTTTTAGCAGTTATGAAGGGAAGGGCTGAAAAACATTGTATGGATCAGAAATTCTTTGAATCTTCAGTGAATGAGCGGAATTTGAGTTGGTGTTATGGTTTGTGTCTAGATGTCTTTCCAAGGCCTCATGCAGTCATAGAGTTTTTCGGAGATGGCTGAATCTAGAGTGTGTGATTGATTCATAGTGCAATGCTGGGATTAAGGGTGGGATTGCTGGATCAGTCCACTGATTGGATTGGCACCACCCTGATCCCAGTAGTCTGGATAAAATAAAAGGGCAGAAAGAAACTTGTCCCTTTCTCTCACTGCCTTTGCTATTTTCAATTGCCATGAACTGTTTCTCCTCTTGAACGCCCCTCTGCCAAGCCACCCTACCTTAGACACAGCTGATTATGGACTGAAACTTCCACAAACTGTGAGATAAATAAATGTTTCCTCCTTAACTTTGGGTGTTGGGTATACTGTCTCATCAACAAGAAAAGTAACTAAGACAGTTGGTCAGAACTTACTGAGGAAACACTACCTGTGACATCTCATACAGTATAGTTAGGGCCTCTCATAAGTATTACATATATGATTTATCCTTACGTTACCCTTACATCAGCTCCATAATGTAAAGAGAATGATAAATATTGAACATACACATACACACACTCACAAACACCTGAGTGTACAGATTCTTTTTCTTTTTCTTTTCTTTTTTTTTTTTTTGAGACAGAATCTTGCTAAGTAGTTCAGGCTGGCCTCAAACTCACTATGTAGCCAAGGCTGGTCTTGAACTTGTGGTGACTCTCCTGTCTCAGCCTCCCAAGTGCTGAGATTACAGGTGTGCACCACCACCCTGGCAGACTGTGCTTTCAAAGATGACCACAATGGTATCTTTCATGTGTAAAATCCCATCAACCCTTGGACTATGTCTACTCCTGTGATCCTTGGTAAGTCTCATGGCTACTTTGATCGATAGGATACAGTGCAAGTGAATGTTGTAGCAGCTTAGAGAACAGCGTTTAATTGGCCATACAACTTCTGTTTCCTTCCTTTTACAGTTCTCCAGGTAAGAAATAGAATTTACAAAGAATATTGTGCTGTGAGAAGCTCAAACTCCATGTTTAGAAGTCCCAGAGAACTAGGTACTGTATTAGTTCATTTGAAATTACTATAATAAAGCACCTGAGGCTGAGTAATTTAGAAAGAAGACAGGATTATCCAGCCCTCCACAGTTTTAGAGGTCTAGGAACATAGTGCTTAACTCTGGTGAGGGCCTTTGGCAGATGGTATCACAATGGAAATGGTGCACGTGGAAGAGATCACATGAGGGGACATGAAGCCAGAGGGGTTCAAGGGTTAGCTTTGCTTTTTAACAATGACTCAGCAACCACTAAGTCTTTCCACAACACCAGCATCAAGCCCTTTGGGGGGCAGTGCCCCCAATAACCTACTGTCTTTGCCCTAAGCCTCACCTCTTAAAGGTTCACTACTTCCCAACATCGCCATGCTGGGGACTGAGCTCCCACCCATGGACCTTCAGGGTATGCACCATGTCCAGGCTCTGACAGGTACCCTGGAGAGAAAGGCTGAGGGTCGGATTCAAGTGTGATGAAGTACCCCTGAAGGCAGAGGCCCTGACCCAGCTGCCCCAGAAGACGCTGTGTGGATCAAAGATGAAGCACCTATCTGACCACTTCCTGAGCTCTTGACCTACACAATGCTGAGCAAAATAAAGTGGTTGTTTTATGTCACTGGATGTTGGGGTGGTTTTTTATGTAGCAGTAATTGGTAGTTGGAAACAAGGACAAGGCCCCACATCCACATCATGCTTATGCACACCTGGCTGCAGCTGTGTAGAGCACTTTATGGAAGTGTTTAAAGAGCCCTGAGTGAGAAGAGCATCAGAGTGGACCCTTGGGTCTCTTGAGCATACTCAGCACTCTTTGGAAAAGCCAGGCTTTACACAAGAGGAAACATGCACCCATTCAAGGCTGAAAAACATCTCACAGTCAGGTGCTAGCAATTTCAGTAGAGGTCTGGAATGGAGGAAGAGGGTGCAGATCATTAACAAAACAAGTAAAATCCTTCACCATCTGGAAAGGCCCCACTAATATTCATCAGCTTCCTCTACCCAATGCCATCAGTTCTTAGTATCTTTCTACTTCCTGGCTGTGTTGAAACCATGTTATGCCCTTTTACATTCTCCTCCAAGACTGTATTTACATCAAGCTTGGAAAAACCAAACTGCAAACAAGCATCACTTATAACAATTACATGCATTATGATGCATTTACAGGACAAAGCTAAAATACTACAGCATGGTATGTTAGATCCTCAAGGAAGCATGACTCAAATAATTGTGTGTTCTTTATACTTCTCCTAGAAACACATTCTATTACCTGTATTTAAAACCATAGATTGTCATTTTATTTTGACTTATCTAAGGGCTTCTTTGTGTTGGCTTTGGTAGCAATGCCCTGGTGGAATTGCTGAATGTTTCTGAATTAACTGGAAATCGGGTAACTACCACCAAGGGGCCGTGTCTCACACTGCTCTGTGGCATAGGAGCTGGTACTACTTGCTGGATGTGAGTTTGTAAAGATCTAGGAGTGACAGGTTTGGTCAGTTGTCTACCCGGGAATCAATTCCAGCTGACTTTCTGGTTAACAGGTCCTGAGTTTTATGAAGTATCTGGTGGCCATCTCCTATATAGGGAGGGTAGGGAGACTGTTCCTTAGTACAAGAAAGCTTCTGTCATTTGCTGATTCTGTAAGTCAATTACACCATGGTGATCTGCATGGGAAAAAAAAGGAAATATTTTAAAGACTTAAATTTGGAGTATAGCATTTCAAAATGCGCCAAAATGGATCATAACAAAGGGAGTGAATTTTAAATCAATGATCCAAATTCCATCTTTGGTTCAGAAATGGACATGTGACACAATTCTGACTCATGTGGCATGATGACAAGTTAGCTTGAGGACTTTTGGGAAAGTTCTCTTAAGTAGGTACCCAAAGAAAATGTATCTTCCATTCCTGTCTTTTGTCATTTGGCTACTATGTGAGAGTCCGAGGCCTTGGAGCCATCATCTTGGCCACTACGAGGGTAGCCAGCTCTAGTGGACAAGTCAACCAGCGTGGAAAGAGGAAAAAACCTCTGAGACTTTCATTGCATTATTGAGCTGCAGAATTAATCTAGTTTGGAACTGTTCTAACTCTGGACTTCTTGCTAGTGAAAGAATACATTTTTCTCCTTGATTAAATAAGTTTTATTATGCTTGGAACTGAGAGTATCCTGATACAGTAATGAAGAATAATGAAGCAATGATAAGTTGTGTACTAGAGGACAGTGAGCCACCTTAGGCATAGGGGAGCCCTGGGGCTGCATGCTTTTGGGTAAGGAACACTACAGGAACAAATGTTGGGCTGTGAGTTACCTGCAAGGAGGCTGACACATGTTAGGACAGCAAAAAAATTTCTCCAGGATCACCTTAACTGGTCTCAATTCTCAAAAATTCAAATTAGGGAAGTAAAGAACAAAATTCCACTGCTGTGTGTTGTTTTTCCAACGGTTCCCTAGCTCACAAGGCAACTGCAACATATGAAGATGTGAGAACCGAGGTGAAGCTGCCATAGAACCTGTGACAAAGACACAGGTATGAACCGCAACAGGGATGCAGCAGTCCTAGGAGAGCACGGGTTCAGCACCACAGCACCTCCTCATGCAGACCCAATGTGACTGCATCATACCGTCCTTCATCCAGGACAGAGTGAAGAAAATCCTAGCGGAACAGCTCTGCATGGCAGAGAGAGCTGTCCGGCTCTGGCTGGCTGCCCCCGGAGACTTGTCACATGCTGTAAGCCTCTTGGATATGCACCAATAATCTGGCTTGTGTCCGAGACACGCACTGCCACCAGCTCCGCTGACAACTCCCAGAGTGATGAAAACCCAGAGTGATGAAAAACACTTAGAACAGAGCACATTTTCATTTATTTGTCACAAGATAAATGTGTTGTCTGTGTACTCTGAACCGAATCCTAATGTACTTCCTCAGGCTGGGCACAAGGCCCTGATGTGGGTCACCAGGCTTGGGCACACTGTCCTCTCTCTGGAGCTGCTGGGATCTATACTAAGTCAGAACTCCAGGGATCAAAGCAAGGGCATCCACTCCCCAACTCCCAGCACACTTCCTCCACCTTACCTGAATAGATCAGTGCTGTTTAAATGTCTCTAGATCAAGTTACTCCTTCCAGAAGGTTCTCAGGATTCATAGTCAAATTCAGAATGGGAGTGACTTTTCAGCATGGCAAGGTGTGTCTCCTTGTGCCCCCAAAATGCCTAGATGTCCTGTCTTCACAGTTTTGTTTTGAGCTATTGTCTTTTTTTTGAAAGGATCTCCTGTGAGCTCTTTCAGGGCAGAACAGTATTTTATGGTTCTCAATCCCTAGTACAGACGTGGAATGCAGGAATCACTGAGGAACTGCTTTCTGGATGATAAAGCCCATAGAATTTCCTCTTGATCTTTCACTGTGTTGCCTTGCTATAGGGAAGAACACCTTATAGGGACACAGGAAGCTTGTGGGTATGTCCCAGCTCTGGGATAACCCAGCTATGCAACCTGGGTGACACAAGTTCACTTCTGGATCTCCATTGATTCATATGAATGAATGATAAGGTTGATCAGAGAAACTCTAAGTTCTCTTCCGGTGATAAGATGTTTCCTGAGGGCTCCACATGAGAGATGTTCTGCAGAGAGAGGAGGTAATGAGTATGTTTCTGGCATGACCTGAATTTATGAGGCTAAAACTGATGGTGTGGACAGTCTCACCAAGTTGGGTCTCACCTGCCCTGGATTAACATCTGCAGGAACTGACTGACAAGGAAGTGGAGATTGGAGGGAGTGATTATTTACCAGAGCCTTTGGGGAGGTAAGACTGGAATTGGGGTCCCTGCCTTACGTCATGGTATCTGCATTTGTACAAAGGCCCTGCTGCTGCAGGGTGCAATGAGAGAGCTCCTCATACCTTCCCCCACTCCCACTAATGTCTGCAATCCTGCTGACAAAACATCATGGGCACTGCCCACTCCAGGCCAGATGCTCAGAAAAACTTCCTCCTTACTGGAACTCCTGGGGGAAAGGAAAGACCTAACTCTTTGATCTTGATCTTGAACAATGAATTTGTCTTGGGATTTTTGAAATCTTGGGAGAAAAAAGAAAACCACCTGTCCTTTGAAAAACTTTTCTTGTTTGATGTATTATACACAAAGGGGACAAATATTCTCCTCTGGGGTTCACATTCTTTTGTTCTTGGAAGATGCAACAATAGATATTTGATTATTAAAGGAAAATCAAATATTCTTGTATGCAGAAATTCAGACACTGCCTTTCCAAGAGGTTCCAGTGTAAGTACAAGTGTGTAAAAAGCTGTTTTCATCAGGGTTGGCCTCACAGGTCTGCAAACTGCTTCCTAGGGGAAAATGTTTTATTTTTAATGAAGGTTTAGTCTTCAAAATTTGAAAGCTGTTTCTTGTTCTTAGAAAATTCGTGGATTTCCACATTGGAGAGAGGTCTGGAAGTTCTTGGAGGTGGAACAGTAGAGACCTGTCCTCACTTAGGTTGGTAGAGGGATCACAGGGGTGGGACAGATTAGGCAGCTGAAGACCCATCTGGGTGGGTTTGTTTGGAGTGCTACTCTTTGCAAAATTCTGGACTTACTGAGCCAGACTTTGGAAGTGGGCTGGTGTTGACTTTGTTCCTTCTTGTTCACTATCTACAGGAAGACCATCTGTCTCTCTCCGGTGAGGCCATTCAACTGCCAATCGTACTGGGGCATGCCCACTGGGGAGAAGAGTAGGAAAGACTTGGCAATGTTGAGACAGGGCTTGTAGCCAAGGATTCCATGCAGAAGAGGAGAACCAGAGGCCTATTTCTCTTCCTCTTCTCCTCTTTGAGTACAGAGCCAAAGACTGGCAAAGTGGGCTGCAGGCTGGGCTGTGTGGTGCACAGTAAAAGTTGTACACAGAGAGATTTGGACTGCAAGGTTCATGATTTCTTATCTCTAGTACCAGTTTTGACTTTCAGAGTTGTATTTGTTGTCTGTGATTGTCAAAACTTTATTAAGTTCATGCTACTCATTGAAGCTTGGGTTTAGCTGTGCTCCTGGGAAATTAAAGACCCAGGTAGGTGATCACAACACTAGTTGGCATTGCCAAGTCCAGGAGGGCCTGGCAGCAAGGTGAATGGGGTCTGAGGGCTAGCAGAGTGTAGTCATACAAACGGAGTGAATATTGGACCACAACTGGGATTGCAGATCCATGAGGCAGCTGTTGTGAAACAGCTCCATGCCCAAATACACTACAGGAGATGAGATCTCCAAAGAAGGAGTTGGACCTACTACATTTATTTTAAAGAGGAACCCCTAGTCAGAAAACAAGTGGATTATATTCTTAAAATTTTTTCCTTTGCATAGAAAGACAAAGGGACCAGGCTTCTGGAACCCAACCTTGATAGGGTAAAGGGGTTTTTAAGAGAAGCGACAGTTACTCAAGAGGTTAAGATGGAACAGCTGGAATGATGAGAATCAGTGAATGGGGAAAAGAAATAAAAGCCATGATTATTATTGTTATGAGCAGCAAAGTGTGGTAGGGAGAGCACCAGAGATGGGCATTTTGTCTTAACTGCCACAAATTACATGCAGTTGTTTATGTTTTTCTAGACCTCAGTTTCCCCATAGTGAGTGATTTGTTTACTTAGTATGTTAGTTTTCCATTGCTGTCACAAAATACGTCAGAACAACAACTTTAATGAGGAAAGATTTGTTTTGCTCACAGTTTCAGAAGTTTCAGTCCATAGTCACTTGGTTTCCATGCTTTTGGGCAAGTGGTGAGGCAGAACATTATGGTGGGGAGCAAGTGGTAAAGTGGCTCATCTCATGGCAGATAGGATGGTGGGGGTGAGAGAGAGAGAGAGAGGAAGCAGGACAAGCAACAAGATACCCCAAGGGTATGCTCTCATGATTGACTCTCTTCACTAAGTTTGACCTCCTAAGGTGCCATTACCTCCCAATAATGGCATCAAGTTATGAATTCATCAATGGGTTCATCCACTGATGAAGGCAGAGGCCCCATGATTCACTTATCTCCCCAGAGTGCCACCTCTGAACCTTGTTAAGCTGGGGACCAAGCCTTTCATATATGAGCTCTTCGAGGGCACTCCAGAGCCATACTTTAACACCTAGGATGCTTCTGGCGTCCCCCTCTGTTCCCTCCTTGAGGAAATCTGCCACTGTCATAGAGCAGTTTGACATTCCTCTTCTCCAGTCTTTGCTTCCTTCTTAGATTTCTTCAGATCTTTACACTGAACAGCTTTGATCACAGCATACAATGTCAAGTATCTCTGTGGAGTTGTGTTTTCTGGTCTGGTTTCCTAAATCAAAGAACTTCATAAGAATGACACATCTCAACAGGCACAGCAGCGGGGATGGTGATTTTATAGCTGCAGATGCCTTTCTTTGAGTTGCATACTGAAGCTTCAGTTGGAAGTTACAGCTGAGTTTACTAATCTCTAAACACTGGGCTCCTTCTGTGATGATGTTACTGTGACCGTAGGCTCTTAATGTATGCATTGGACAGTTGAGTTGATGGCATCTATGTATAATTGTGGAAATCATATTTTTCAAAGCCAATTGTCAAGTCAAGTTGCCCACAGAAGGGTTTTGTGCTGCTTCTAGAAGTGACAGGCATTTTGGGAAGTATCATTTAGATGCTGAAATATTAGAACTTGGAGACCATTTTGGAGATTTCTAAAGTCTAAGTTGATTTTTATAAATCAAAAGAAAAGGAGATGATGTGTCATCACCATATCATATTTTAATGTTCTTGCTGCCCATAACTGTCTTACTACCACCTCAAAGCCAGGTCTGGGTAAAGCAGGTGAAGATTAGCCTGTCTTCTCCTTCCCCCTAAGACTGACCTTGACTTTCCCCATGCTGACCTGGACTCTCTGCTTTCCTGGTGCGGGTTCACTGGGTCCTTTTTTCCTTCATGGCTCTGAAAGGCATTCGCCCTCTTCTCGGTCTGTTTGTCATTCCCTTTAAGCATCTGTGGTCCTTGTTTGAACAAGTAGGGATGGGAGAGACATCATCTCACCCTATCACGCTAATTTGGAGTCCTGCAAATGTCCTTTGGGGACTTTGGGACCTTTGAGTGTTTTGTGCCGCCAGAAAATTAACCTTGTGCTCTGACATAGTATTGAGCCCAAGTTCACTTTGTCTCTCTGCTTTTCCTTTTCTAATTTTTAAATTTTTATTAGTACCCGTTTGCAGTACGTAATGATTACATTCCTTATGGGGAGTTGGTACATGTGCATAATTCATTTTAGTTCTTTTTATGCCCTGTTCTTGTCCCTCCCTCCCCCTTCATCTCTTGTTTTTCTTCCTATTTGCAAAAGATCTCACTGTTTCCCATCATTTATCTTTTATTTTGCTCTTTATTTATACCTTACATTTCTCATATAAGAGAAACCATGTGATATTTAAACTTGTGTGTTTTATTTATTCCATGTAACATTATGATCTCAAGGTGCATCTATTCCCTACAAATGATTCAAACTTACCCTTTTTTGTGGCAGAGTAGCACTCCATTGTGCACAAATATCACATATTCTTTATCCATTTATCTGTTGCTGGGCATATAGGCCATTTCCGAGATTTACTATTATGGCTGGCACTGCTGGCACTATGATGCCTTTCACTTTTTCAGGAAGACACTTAGATGAGGAACAGGTAAATGGAATATCTATTTTTAGTTTTTTGAGGAATGTCCATAATGATCTCCATAGTAGTTATACCTGTTTACACTCCCACTGACAATGTAGAAGGGTTCTTTTTTGCCTACAGCTTCACCAGTACTTCTTATTTCCTGATGATAGCTTTTCTTTGTGGAGTAAGATGGAATCCCAGTATTGTTTTGATTTGTATTTCTCTGATGGCCAAAGATATTGAATATTTTTTGTGTATTTATTGGCCATTTGTATCTCTTCTTCTGTGAAATGTCCATTTCAAGTTTTTGATTGCATATTTTGTTTTGGAGGGTCTAATTTTTTGAGCTCTTTACATATTCTAGGTATTCTCTGTTTGAGGGATAATGGGCAATTTTTTTTCTCATTCTGTAGGTTGTCTTTTCACTCTAGTGGTTGTTTCCTTCACTGTGCAGAACCATTTAATTGGATATAGTCCCATTTGTTGATTCTTGATGCAATTTCTTAGCAATTGGGGTTTTGTTCAAAATGACTTTGCCTGTGTCTATATCTTCAAGAGTTTTACATGTTTTATCTTCCAGCATATTGAGTGTTTCTGTTTTAATTTCCAGATCTTTGATTCATTTTCACTTATTTTAGTGCATGGCTCTACCTAAGTCTTAACCTGTCTTCTCCACCAAACAAGCTCAATGCTTTCCTCATATTTAATGTCAGCAAGAATATGGAGATAACCTAAATATCCAAAATTGAATTTAAAGATAGTTATATTTGAATTTCATACCTTTTAAGACTTAAGGAAATGGTTAATATTTTTTAAATGGAAAAAGCTGGAGTTAAACCTGCATACCTAATTTTATTTAAAAGCATGCATATATATTATATGCATTCTTTCTCCTTCCCAGAGAATTATGCCACAATTTTATTTTTATTTTATCCTTGTCTTTTTGAGCCAGGGTCTCACTATGTAGTTTAAGCTGGCCTTGAACTTGCTTTGTAACCCAAGTTGGTCTTGAACTCTCAACAATCCTCCTGCCTTAGCCTCCTGAGTGCTGGGATTACACACATGCACCACCATGCCTGGCTAATGCCATAATTTTAAAAGGGTTTACTTCAAAGTAGTTGAATTATAAGCATTTTAGTTCTTTTATTTTCTAACTTTTCTACAATAAAACAATATTCCTTTAAAAATAGAAAATAGTAACACTTAGAAGTGAATTAAATAATTCAGTCCAGTACTATTGCGTCTTTAGTAAAATACTTCAACTTGTGAATTTATTAAGCACCTTCAAGATATTAAGAAAGTTTAAAATAATCCCGAGTTAACACTATTAGGATCTATTCAATATTACAATCTGTCTTGGATTTTATTTATTGGATTAATACAGTATATTAATTTTAGAACATTGTCTTAAATAGATCTATTTAAAAATGTATTATAGGAAAAGATCAAGAATTAGTAGAAACTCAAGACTCATAATGATAGTTGTTGCTATATAATCTCATTTTTATTATTTCAACTGAGTATCTTTCTCCAAAAGACTATATTGCTTGATATTGTAGGTGAACCTCACCAGAATTTATTATTTTTTTGAGTTCTTGATGATACTTATTCTTTTTTTTTTTTTTTTTTTTTTTTTTTTTTTTTTTTTTTTTTTTTTTTTTTTTTTTTTGTTCTGGAGATTGAACTCATGACCTTGCATTTACCAGGCAAGTGCTTGAGCCACTGAGATAAATCCCCAGCCCAATGGTACTTATTCTTTCTAAAGTGAGACGAAGCTGGGTGTGGTGGCACACTCCTGTAATCCCAGCACTTGGGAGGCTGAGGCTGGAGGATCCTTGCAAGTTCAAGACCAGCCTGGGCTACAAAGTAAGCCCAACACCATCCTGAACTTCAGAGCGAGACCTTGTCTCAAAAAGACAAAAAAAAAAAAAAAAAAGAGACAAAATCTGTATTGTATTGATTTGTGTTTTCCTTATAGTTGGAGATGCTGAATTATTTCTTCATGTATTTATTAACTGTGTGTACTTCTGAGAATTGTCTATTCATTTCAGTTGTCTAATTGTGATAGAGTCTTTTATTTAAGGAGAGATCTAAGTTTTGGGGGGTTCTTTATGTATTCTAGATATTAGACCTCTGTCCAAGGAACAGCTCTCAATTTTTTTTTTTTTTAGGTCCATTCTGTAGATTGTCTCTTCACTCTGTTGGCTGTTTTCTTTGTCGTGCAGAAGCTTTTAAATTTGCTATTAGCCCATTTGTTGATTCTTGGTATTATTTCTTGTGCCATTGGGGTTCTGATCAGAAAGTCTTGCCTATGCCTGTGTCTTCAAGAATTTTGCCTATTTTGTCTTCCAGCAGACTCAGTGCCTCTGTTTAAATATTTAGGTGTTTCATCCATTTGATTTTAGTTTAGTACATGGTGAGAGACGTGGGTCTAGCTTCAATCTTTTGCACCTACATCATAACCTGTTTTCCCAGTACGATTGGACAGAGAGGCTATATTTCCTGCACAGTATGCTTTGGGGCCCTTTTGTCACAGATTGGGTGAGTAAATGTGCCTGAGGTTGTTCCTGCATCCTCTACTCTGTCCCATTGATCCATTGCTGCACATGTCTGTTTGTGTGTTATTGTAGCTTTGTTATGTAACTTGAAATTCAACATTGTGCTTTGCTATTGTTACCCAGGACTGCTTTTGCTATTCTGAGTCTCTTCTAGTTCTCTAACAATTTTATGATTTTTTTTCCTAGATGTGTAAGGAATGCTCTTGGCATTTTGATTGGGATTGCATTACATTTATGCATCAGATTTGGCAGCATAGCCATTTTGATGATATTATGCAGGTACTGGTGAGATCTTGTCATTTTCTGATTTTTTTTTTTTTTTTTTTTTTGGTGGCACCGGAGATGGAACTCACAACCTCACGCCTGCCAGGCAAGCGCTTAAGCCACTGAGCCAAACTCCTGGCTCTAGTTTTTTGAGACAGGGTCGCACTATGTAGCTCAAGCCGGCCTTGCGCTCACGCTGTAGTCCAAGCCGGCCTCAAACTCACAACACTCCACCTACCTCATTTTCCGACCGACTTTTAACCTCCCTTTTCAGAGTGCTACAGTTTTTGCTATAGAGATCTTTTACTTGTTTTAGGTTAATTCCTAAATACTGTACTTAATTTCTCTTAAAGATATTATGGATGCTATTGTTTTCCTAATTTCTTTCCCAGTGGGTTCTTTATTGGTGTACAGGAGTACTATTTGTTTTTGTGTGTTGATTTTGTATACTACTACCTATTAGTCTTTTGGGAGAATATTTTGGTTCTTCTATGTAAAGGGTCTTATCATCTGTGAATAAGAATAATTTGACTACTTTTCCTATACATGTCTATTTTCTTTCTTTCTTTCTTTTACCTGATTACTGTGGTTAAAGTTTTGAGTACTGTATTGAGCAGAAGTGGTGATAGTCGACATCCTTGTCTTGTTCCTGATTTAGAGGGAAAGTTTTCAGTTTTCCCTCATTTAAGATGATGTTGGCAGTAGGTTTGTCATAAGTGGCTTTTATCAGATTGCGATAAAGTTTTCTGCACCCACTTTCTTCAGGGATTGTATCATGTACAGATATTGGATTTTGTTAAAGATTTTGTCTGAGTCTATTGAGATGATCATGTGTTTTGACTTTGCTTTTGCTTATGTGATGCATTGCATTTATTGATTTGTGTATGTTGAATGAAACTTGTACCCCTCCTAAGAGGCTCTTTGGTCACAGTGTACGCTCTTTCTAATGATTAGTTGCATCTCTTTATAAGTATCTTGTTTAGGATTTTTCCATCTATGTTCCTTAAAGTGGTAGGCCTGTAGGTTTTTTTTTTTTGTATGGTTTTTGAGTTAAGGTAATGTTAGCTTCCAAGAATGAGTTTATCAGTGCTCCTTCCTTTCAATATTAATCTTTATTGGTTCATCAAAAAGAATACTTTCACTGTCTGATCATTTGTTCATGCCTATATCTTGTAATCTGAACAACTACTTTGAAGATAATAATACGCAATATAGTAACCACTATTAATCTCCTATTATTTTGTTTTTGAAATTCTGTATCAACATTTTTGTTTTTTCATTTTAAAATGAAAACAAAAGTTTGATCTTCCCTGAAGTTCTTGTAGAATTTAGTGTGAATCCACAGAGTCCTGGGTTTTTCTTAGTTGGTAGGGTTTTTTTTTTTAATTACTACTACCTCAATCACATTGCCTGTTATTTAATTATTTGGGGTTTTTATATGTTCTTGTTTCAGTTTACGTAGTTTATATATATCTAGGACTCTGTCCATTTCTTCTGGGTTCTCCAATTTATTGGAGTACATGTTTTCAAAGTTTTTACCAGTAGCTTTCAGGATTTTTGGGAGTGTCTGTTATAATTTAATCTTTTTTATTTCTAATTGTTTTGATTTGGATCTTTTCTTTCTTATTTTTGACAACATTGGCTAAGGGCTTGTCTATTTTGTTTATTCTTTCAAAAACCCAGCTCTTTTTTTTTTAAAACCAGCTATTTGTTTCATTGATTTTTCTTTTTATGTGTGTGTACATTTAGGCTCAATGTCATTAGTTTCTTCTCCAATCATTAGAATTTCCTTCCTTGCCTTTGCTTTGGATTTGCATTGTTCTCGCTTTTATAGGGCCTTGAGGTGTACATTCAGGTTATCTGTTTGACTGTTTTTCCGATGTAAGTATTCACAGTTACAAACTTTCTTTTAGGACAGCCTTTGTTGTGTCCCATCGGGTTGGGTATGTTGTATCACATTATTGTTCTATTGTATGCACTAATTTGTTCCTTGATTTCCTCTTTAAGATATTGATTATTCAAGAGTATGTTATTTAATTTCCATGTATTTGCCTAATTTCTGTGATTTTTTTCACCATTGACTTCTAGTTTCATTGCACTATGATCCGATGATACTCATCAGATAACTTTAATTATTTGCATTTATTTAAGCCTGATTTATGGGATAGACTATGATCTCTTTTTGAGAAAGTTCTGTACACTGCTGAGAAGAATACGTGCTTTGTTCTTGTTAGGTGGAACACTCTCTAGTTATCTGTTAGGTCCATTTGCTTGAAG